>CATQJA010002413.1:0-22975 GCA_958295435.1 Mesorhabditis spiculigera
TTACCTTTAAATGGGTTGGAAAGTCGTAGATTCCGCCAGTTTTAGCACGCTTCTGCGGCGCGAACGCGTACGCTCGGTCGCTAGAAAGGTGTGGTGAGCGATCACGCAATGGAAGAGGGCGGAGCGCGCGCGTCACGTGTCTCGGCGCGGTAGACTTACAGGAAAGCCGCGACGCACACGGAACGCACACGCCGGGTCCTTCCTAACCCAATCGATTACGACACGCTTTGTGGACAGGCAAAAGGGGCGCGCGGGCGTATCGCGGCCTCATTTCGATCCATATCCATTGAATACCGGTCCCTTTAAACCCAGTAAATTCATCTCGGGGGAATTTGGTTACGGGAGGCCACGTGTCGCATTATCTGCTGGAGAAATCTCGAATTGTCGGCCAATCGGAAGGGGAGAGGAATTATCACATTTTCTATCAACTGATCGCAGGATCGGATGCGGATATGTATAAACTGTACGCCCTCGCACCGCCCGATCGATTTCATGTGGGTTTTTCGGTTCATTTTTTATGTCGTAATCGACTGAAAACCACCTAATATAAGGCCGTAACCGTTTAGTACCTGCGTCGCGGTTGCGTCGACTTTTTCGCACGGTCGGGCAATGAAAGGGGAATGAATGATCATCAAAGGGAGCCCGCATCGTTATTTTTTGCCTTCAACGGCCCTTTAAACCCGTTTTTAGGCCCATACCCGCCAGGACCCAATCGTGGATGACGCGGCAGATTTCAAACGTCTCCTCTCCTGTCTTGAGAAATGCGGTCTAAACGAGGGACTGAGAAAACAAGTGTTGAGCACAGTAGCCGGAGTCTTGCACCTCGGAAATGTCGATTTTGTGGCGATGGAGGAGGGAGGGAAAGGTAGGCATTATCTTAAATGACTGACAGCTAAACCAAATCAAGCGAAAAGGCATGCTAGCAGGGGTCATTTGTGGAAAATCCAGCACCTTTGTGTCACCGTCCCTTTAATCCTCAAGAATCGCTGCTAATGCCCCGTTTCTGGTTCCCAAATTTTCTCCGCTAGCTTGCCCCAGGTGTCTCAGAGACCGTTTGTTTCTCTAAATAATTTTCGGTTGGATTCCGACAATTTTAAAGGGGGCGTTGAAGGCAAGTATCACAGCGTTCAGAGCCATACGAAAAAGGTTCGTCGAGCGGGGACAGGATGGGGAGGGGGTCTCGGCACCTCGCCCTCCTCTGGCTGTCTGCCCCCACCCCGCGCGTTTGAATCATAAATGGTGTGTACGAAAGATTAGCCCGGCCGTTCGCTACTCGCGCGCCCCACCCCTCCCCTGCCCGTCCGCCCTCGCGTCTGCGCTCTAGAGCGTTCTGCATCCTGTACCCAGGGGGGGCCCTTTTCTGAACCATGTGGTATATGGGAAAATTTATACGGCGTAATCGGATGATGAATCCCGGTAAACTAGCAGAGATAGTTTGCGGAATCGATCAACTGTCTGGTAGTTGGTTGATCTCAAAAGTGGCAGGCTAGCAAAGGCTATTTGAGAAAAGTTACGCCGGAAAACACTTGGAAAACCGGTAAATCCGGCCGCAAAAATCTAATAAAGGGCAAGCTAGCGGAGATCATTTGTGGAATGGATCGGCTGACTGGCATTAAGACAAATTTTAAAGTGGCAGGCTATCAGAGGGCATTTGAGAAAAGTTACGTCGAAAAACTCTTGAAAAACCGATAATTCCGGCCGTAAAAATCTAGGATAGGGCAAACTAGCCGAGATTCTTTGCGGAATCTATAGACTGACTGGCAGTTAGACAAATTTTAAAGGGGCAAGCAGCAGAGGGCATTTGGGAATTGCTTAGTCGCTATTTCCAGATGGCAGCCGTGTCTCTCCCGGCGAATCCGAGAAATCAGCGATTCGAGCAGCTGGAATGTTTGGTATCGATGTACAACAGCTTCGCCTAGCCCTTACCACTCGTGCAATGCAGCCATCCAGGGGAGGAATGAAAGGAACGCTCATACTGTAAGTCGGAAATTTTGAAAATTCGAAAAACTGACATATTGAAAAACATCTAAATTTTGCATTTTTGTTGATTTTTAAATATATTTCATGTATTTTGACATTGTTTTGCGTATTCTGTCTTTTTTAGCCCACACGATAAAGTGCACAATATTTTTTTTCACAATATTTTTATTTTTACCAATGTCTCGTTTTTTCACGGAATTCTTGTGGATTCATGCCTTCCGAGCTCCTTTAAAGTGCCCGAACGCCTATCTGTCAGCCAAATCACCTTAGATTGCCCCAATTTTTTGCGATGGTTGATGTGGGGTGGAGGGGGGAGGGGTGGGCCCAGAATGGGACCACAAAACAGCTAGGGCAAACACTTCGAGAGGGGCCGAAACCGTTCAACGGACTGTCCAATCTCTCTCCCACTCTCTCTCTCTCTCGCTCTCACTCTCTCTCTCTCTCTGTCTCTCTCGGTCTCTTTCGCTCGCTCTCTCCCTCTCTCTCTCTCTCCCTGTCTCTGTCGCACTCTCGCTCTGTCCCTCTTTCGCTCGCTCTCTCTTTCTTTCTCTCTCGCTCTCTCTCGCTCTCTCTTCTCTCTATCCTTCTCCACCCTCTCGCCAGTTGTTTATTTGAAGTTTAGAGGGTTTTTTCGAGGTCCAGCCCCGGTCCCTATAGAAGTGCTGCTGACCAACCCGAGCTAAACCAACACTCCTACCGGCTTAACTGGCTGAAATGGCAGACAAACAGACAAACTGACCGACACACACCAGGATTTTCACCTCTATTTGCTGACCATGATCTGAAAAACCGGGCTGATCACTGTTTTGGGCAGGCCGGAAAGTACCTGATCTGCAGAAAACGGCGGTTTCTCGAAAAGCACGGATTTCATGGCGTAATTGGATAGGAAAAATGTAAATGCCTATCAGTTGAGAAGAATTGATCGAGATTTTTGAGATTTTTGATTTCATAGCGTAATCAGATGACGATCTTTCGAAATTTGGAATTTTCTAGCGTGATCGAATATCGAACAGTGAATTACCGATCCGAATTTCCGGAAAAATCGGAAAAACGGAATCAATGCCGATACGAAACCACGAATTTCATGCCAGTTTACAGTAATCCGCGGAGATTTTCGAATTTCCTAGCGTAAGCGAATGGAGGGCAAAAAGCTCGGCACCAAAAAGTGTGGTTTTCAAAATTTTTGAAATTCCGTAAGTGGATGTAGATCGTAGCAAAGGCCATGAAATTTTTGTGTGAGGTTGACTGTATGTCAAATTACACAATTCCATTCGAATTTTTGGGTTTTGTAAGGTTTTCGAATTACATGTTGTAATCAAATAATCGATTCGTGATTTTTGAACTACTCGAGCTCGACGCTAGATTTTTTTAGCCGCTTAGGCCTTAAGTTCCCAAATTACTGTAGGTACAACTATGCTGACAGCTCACTTAATCCGAGATTTGTCCCATTAGGCGCCCCCGATTTTTGATGGGTTGTTTGCGCGCGGGGGGATTTATGGGGGGCTTTTGGACGTGCGTGTGCGTATTTTTGGAACAGCTGTTCCCCCCACCTGATCCTCCTCTAGTTTTTTTGTCCCTCTGAGCGCCATGGCAACCCTCTCTGTCTGCCAATTAACCCAAAAATTCTGCCTTGAAAATCCCCTGCGGCGAAAACAGCGACAGTGTTCCGCACCAAATCCTGCGGGCAAATGCAGAGAACAGCGCGTCTTCGCCGATCTTGCCGATTAAAGCCGATTAAAGGGGGTGTGAAACCACCAAACCGATAAAACCACAGCTGAAATGACCATCCGATTACGAAATGAAATGTCAAAGTCTCTGAAAACTCGTGAAAATCCCGAAAGAACCTGAAAATAGTCAAATTCCTATTCGATTACGCCATGAATTTCTACGAATTGATCATAATCCTATTAATTGCCATACAGTACAGCCTTTCGAAAATTTGGTAGTATCAAAATGAAACGAGGATTTCATCAATTTGGAAAATTTTGACATGGGATCCGGTTACGTTATGTAATTCGAAAATTATTCGAAATATCAATATTCCGGCGGATTCCTACTAACTGGCATACAGCAAGCTTTTCCTGAAAGTTGTAAGACTTAGACTACGATCCGCACAAAATTGCGTGATTGCAAAAATTGTGAAATCTGGGCTTTTGCTGCCGAACTTCTGCCCACGATTCGCTGACGCTAGGAAATTAAAAAATCGCAAAGGATTAGTGTAAACTGGCATACAGTCTGTCTGTCCTGAAACTTTCAAGGACTAGACTACGTTCTACACCAACTTACGCGATTGCAAAATTTTTGCAATCCGGGGCTTTTGGTGCGGAACTTGTTCTGTCTTTTCAATTACGTTAAAAAATTGTGAAATTCCAATGATTTCCTATTAAATGGCATACAGTCGGCCAATCCTGAAAATTTCGAGGCCCAGACTACGTTCCGCACCAACTTACGCGATTGCAAAATTTTTGAAATCCCCGATTTTGATGCCGAACTTTTGCCCTCCATCCGGTTACGCTATGAAATGCCGTGATTTTCGAAAGTCCCTAGTGCTTTGCAAATTCCCTAAGTGTTGTAGATGTATTGCAGCGGAACACCCTGGCCCCCATTTTTTGGGTTGCGAAAGGTGGTGCGGATCATTTTGAGGCGAGCGGCCTATCGTCTGGCCTCTCCTCTCCCCTCCCCCTCTCTCTGCCCCCTCTCGTCTGCCCTCTCCCCCCTCTCTCTTTCCCTCTCCCAAATCGAAGCCCCGCCCCCTTTCCAGCCAGAAGATCAGCACCAACATTCAGCCCCTCAAAAGGCCCTGTTTTTCGTGGGTTCCCGTATAAAATCTTCTCCACAACCCCAGCTGACATACAATACGCAATTTGTACCTACTCGTACCCCGGGTTTTTTATTTTTGCTGGAAGGCGGCGCTACCGTACCCTATTTTCGGAATTTCCTTTTCCCGGAATTCCTATTTCGGATTTTTTCATCGAATTTATCTTGCTTGGAATACAGTATCTCCGTTTCCGAATTTTCGCGATTTTCCAACCGATTTAAGTAGCGTAATCGATTAGAATTTCGAATTCTGGGCCCCCGTAGCCTTGCGGAATTTCGAATTTTTTCAGTTTTGTATTTCGAATTTAACGGTTTTGTAAAGCCGTTTTCGATGACGTAATTGTTATAAAACTGCTGCATACTAATACCGTATTCCATTAAAAATAGTGGATTTTGCGATTTTTTTGCGTACTGTTTTCCAAAATTCGTTTTTCTTTGCGTTTTAAAATTTTTTGAAGTCCAAACTACCGTATGTCTGCCAGTTTAGTTTTCCTGTACTACAGTAAGCCGTTTTAGGGCTATTGTCGCGATCCCGCGACTGCATGCGCATGCTGAATGACCGGAAGAACAAGCTAATCACCATGCCTTCCCCTCATTACCATGTCGATTTCCCTACGTTCCTGGTATATAAAGCCCCATTTCTCGTTGTGATTGCTTCAGTCATCCGCTCCGACCCCGGCTTCTCCAGTCCTCATTTACTTCAACGAGGTGTCACCCCACCGGGGACATCCTCAGAATAAATGTTGTGACCCTTCATGTCTGCTCTCCCACGCTATCGAGACATGTGGTGCCCCGTGGGATCCCGGTCGACATCTACTCGGACGTGATGCTGAACGCCGCCCCCGGGAGGGCCACGTACCCGTGTGCATCAAGAAGACTCACTTTTTTGGCGTGATCCGGACGTTTTGAACGGGCTGGCGGAGTTCCACCCGACGTACCGTGACTCGACCGTGTGCGATGAAGACCCACTTCTTTTGGCGAGATCGGGCCGCCCCGGAAGGGCTGGCAGAGTTTCACCCGGCGTGCTACGACTCGACCGTGTTCAAGGGCAACTTCTCGCGTTCAAGGGCAACTTCTCGTGTTCAAGGGCAACATCACGTGTGCCAGGGCGTCTTCTCGTGATCACGGGCGTCTTCATCGTGTACAAGGGCAACGTCATCGTGTACCAGGGCAACTTCGCGTGATCAAGGGCAACTTCGCGTGATCAAGGGCAACTCCATCGTGTTCAAGGCTGACGACGTGCGTGGCGACGAGTCAAGAAGCAGCGATGTCTGCCACCGCGGGTCGTCTGCAGGCCGTTCGACTACTGCCGCTGAAGCCTCGTCCCCCGGGAGTGTCGCGATCCCGCGACTGCATGCGCATGCTGAATGACCGGAAGAACAAGCTAATCACCATGCCTTCCCCTCATTACCATGTCGATTTCCCTACGTTCCCTGGTATATAAAGCCCCCATTTCTCGTTGTGATTGCTTCAGTCATCCGCTCCGACCCCGGCTTCTCCAGTCCTCATTTACTTCAACGAGGTGTCACCCCACCGGGGACATCCTCAGAATAAATGTTGTGACCCTTCATGTCTGCTCTCCCACGCTATCGAGACAGCTATCATAACCCTCTATTTAAAAAAATTCCGAAAACTTTGCGATTTGCAGGATTTTTGGACAGGCTGTCAGGCAGGCCCCTTTAAAACGAATTTTATAAGAGTTAATCGTTTAAATTTCTTTCTCTATCAGCCAGTTTAAACTCTAGTTAAATTTGACATTTTTTAATTCATAAACATATTTTTTACTTTTTTAAAACCTTTGAATTCCTAGATTTTTTACATTTTGGAAAATTTTGCTGTCACGCTCCCTTTAAGTCCAATTTTTGTGCGTTAATTTTTCTATTTTCTTGTTTGCTTCTCGCCAGCTTAATAAATGTTAAATATCCTAGTTCAAAATTTTCAGAAAGAATGCAACCAATCCGTTTCAAACTGTTCCACGGCGGCTCGTCGGCCCGTCGTTTCCGGTTGACAGAACCGGCCGATGATGCGAAGAAGCTCTACAAACAGCTGACCGAAAAGATGACCCAAATGGGTATCGACGCGAAGGCGCTGCGATGGATCGATGCGCAGGGAGACAAGGTGGGCACGGTCGGGGGTACAGTAGCTACGCGGGATACGGTAGATACGGTAGTCGAACGTAGAAAACGCCGTCATCACGATCAGGTAAGGTTTACTGGAGACCGGTTTAGCTATTAGGCGATTTTTCGAAATCATAGTGTAGTTAATTTTGGCCCTGAACTCTTTGAAGTCGTGGCGCGACCCGATTTCGGCTCAATTTCGAAAATTCCGGAATTCTTGCAGTTTTTAACTAGCAGATCGGTCTTACTGTAGGCTAGTTTAGCGATTAATTGATTTTTTAAAAGTTTTCTGTATTGAATTTGGGCCCTGAACTCCTCCAAGTCGTTGGGGGCTCCGATTAGGCTCAAGTTTGAGAATCCATTAATTTTCAGTCTGCCAATTTACCAATAAATTCTCAGATCAAATGCACCACCCCCGCCGATCTGCAAGAGGCACTGTTCTGCTCCGGCGGCGAGGAGATGACCCTGTTCGCCAAGAAGCAGAAGAAGGAGGGACTTCAAGGAGTTCAGGAGGAGGATTCTGACTCGTCCGAATCTTCGGAATCCGACTCCGAAAGCGATTCCGACGACAGCAGCGAGTCGTCGGATTCTGAGGAGAGCGACGACGACGCCCCGGAGATGATCAAGGCGCCCAAGGAGGAGGAGGGACCTGAGGGAGGAGATGTGGACCGACGAGGCGGAAGAGGTGGAAAGGGGCGACATGGAGGACGAGGACATCATGGCGGAGGTGGACACCATCATGGAGGACATCATGGCGGCGGACATCACCATGGTGGCCATCACCCGCCCGGTCCTCATCATCATCATGGACGACATGGTGGGCATGGAGGAAAGGGCGGAAAGGGTGGAAAGTGCCATCCACGTCCGTTCTTCGCCATCTGCTACCCCATCCCGCCCCCGCATCACCGAGGAGGCAAAGGAGGTAAGGAAATTATTTGTAAAATTTTTTTTAGGTTTTAGCAGAAAAATTTTCTCATTATAATAACGCTTACTGACTGCCAATTTAGCGATTAGCGATTTATCAGAATCGTATTGTAATTAATTTTGGCTCTGAACTCCTTGAAGTCGCGGGCGGGGCCCCGGGGATTAGATTTCGAAAATTTAAAAGTTTTAGAGCTTTTAACAAGCGGCTCGGGCTTTCTGTATGCCAGCCTAGCGGCTAGTACACTTTTCCAATTTTTATTGTACTGAATATGCGCCCTGAACTCCTTGAAGTCTTTGTGAGATTTGATTTTGGACAAATTTGGAAAATCCAGCCATTTTTAATTTTCTAAAAATTGAATTCTGTTTGCTGGCTGCCAGTTAACGTATTTAGCTAACAAAAAAAACTGAACTCCTTGAAGTCGTTGCGGTTTCATCGATTTTTCAAAAAAATGTTGCTTGTTTTAAATTTTAACTTTCACCCTTTTCAGGCCACGGCGGACATCACGGCGGCCCACCGCGCCCTCATCACGGAGGAGGTCACGGAGGACATCACGGAGGACATGGACCATTCCCGCCTCCACCCCACCATGGCGGACATCACCACGGAGGTCACGGCCCGTTCCCGCCGCCTCACCATGGAGGACATCATCACCACGGGGGTCACGGCCCCTTCCCACCCCATCCCCCTCATCATGGAGGAGGTCACGGCAAGCATGGCCATGGCCCCAACGAGTCCGACTCCGGCAGCTCTGAGTTTGAGTGCTGCTCCGTCCGCTCGGGCATGCCGATGCCGCCTCCCCCTATGCAACCGGCTGAACTCCCCCAACTTGATGCCGCCCTCCAGGGCATGAACTTGGGCGGACCACATCGTCGCCGTCACCACAAGAAGCACCACCACCATCACCACCCGCCGATGTGAATTGTACTCCTTGTACTTGCTGTTCTCGTACTTTTGAACTTGTTGAAGACGTGTGGGCCCTAAAAATTAGAAAACAATTAAAAAATTGATTTTTCCGGTTTTGGCCCCAAAAAATCGAAAAAATGTTCTCATTTCCATCTCTCTTCTCTCCTCCATTTTTTCGCCCCTTTTTTTTTGGTTTTCAGCTCCAAAAAAATCCGAAAAAAATTACGGTAACCTTCCTAATTGTCATTTTTTATTTTCTGATTTATCTACAGTACCCCAATGTATTTTTCGCCCCGAAACCCGTTGATAGTCACCCGGTGTATATAAATAAATTGTAGTGAAAAAATTGAGAGTTTACATGGCAATACAAAATACAAAAATACACATCATGGAAAATGGGTTTTTCGTTACAGCAACACAGCTAAATTTCATTTTTGCATGCAAGAACGTATGAAAATACAGAGAGAAACCCAAAATGATGGAAAAAAATCGACCTCATCAAATTCCGGCTCGACGATTCTATGGTCAATTGGTAGTGTGCTAGGTTGCCACCCACACGACCCGGGTTCGAATCCCCGGCGCGCCAAACTTTTTGTTTTTTTTTGGGAATAGGCAATCTGGAAGCCAGGCAACCTATTCGAGTGTAGCACGGACTACAGACTACAGCTTTTCAACCCGTACGACCCGGGTTCAATTCGGGGCCGTGCGAAACTTTTTGCTTTTTGCGATTAGGGCCTAGATTTTGATGAGAATGGCTAAACTGACAGCCAGGCTACAGACCACAAACGATAGACCACAATTTGAAGCTAAAATTTTTAAATGGTTTGATTTCTAGGGTGCCGCTGAAGCCGGCTGAAGCATCCGCTGCCAGAGATGCCCTCGCAAAGGCCATCTACTCGAGACTGTTCGATTGGATTGTGGCGACGATTAATAAGTAAGGCGAGAGAGACAGAGAGACAGAGAGCGAGAGAGAGAGTGAGAGCGAGAGAGCTATAGAGAGAGAGAGAGCGAATGAGACAGAGAGCGAGAGAGAACGTGAGAGAGTGAGAGAGAGAGCGGAGAGAGGGCGCGAGCGCGAGAGAGAGAGCAAGCTAGCAGAGATCCTTTGGGAATTCTCCTGTCCTAGCCCCTTTAAAACACTCGTTTTTAGGAGCATCCCGTTCACAAATTCTCACAACTACATTGGCGTTTTGGACATTGCCGGATTTGGTACGGTAATTTGCGGCCTTCTTGTCATGTTTTGATTTTTTTTGAAATTTTTCACGACTTACCTGCCCCCTTAAACCAAAAAAAATTCCAATTTAAGCGGCTGTTTTTCAGAATACTTCACGATCAACTGGTTCGAGCAGTTCTGCATCAACTACTGCAACGAGAAACTCCAGAATTTCTTCAACGAAAGAATTCTGAAGGAAGAACAGGAATTGTATGAAAAAGAGGGACTCGGGGTGGACAGGATCGAATTTGCGGATAATCAGGATTGTATCGGTGGGTTGAATGGTCTCTGCTGGCCTGCCCCTGCGAGCTGTCGCGATCCCTTTAAAACCCCAAAAATCCCCCAAAATCTCCGCTAGCCTTCCCTGCGGCCTGTCACGCTGCCTTTAAGACGTCAAAATTCCGCAGATGATCGCTGCTAGCTGTCACGCTCCCTTTAAAACGTCAAAATTCCGCAAATGAACTCTGCTAGCTGGCCAGCTTGGATTTAATTAGACTATCTACCAAGGAAAGCAATTTTTTTCCACAAATTCTCCTGGCTAGATTGCCCCGCTAGCTGTCACCCTCCCTTTAAAGCATCTTATCTTTCGCCAATCGCTCTTTCCGCAAACGGTCTCTGCTAGCTGTCCAACCGACATCCAAGCTAAAAAATCGTAAACAAAAGTTCGGAAAAATTAAAGGGAGCGTGCCAGCTGGAAAACTCTTGAAATGCCAAAAAATACCGGATTTCAATTTTCCTTTTAAAAAATAAAAAACCCGATTTTCAGATCTGTTCGAGAAAAAGGGGAGTGGAATGCTGGATCTGCTTGACGAAGAGATGAGGCTCCCAAAGCCACTCTCCGCCCATTTCACCCAAAATGTACACCAAGCTAATCAGAAGCATTTTCGGCTTGATGTAAGGGAGTTTTGTCTCTCTATCCCTCTCTCTCTCCCTCTCTCTCTCTCCCTCTCTCTCTCTCCCTCTCTCTCTCCCTCTCTCTCTCTCTCTCCCTCTCCCCCCTCTCTCTCTCCTTCTCTCTCTCCCTCTCTCTCTCTCCTCTCTCTCTCTCTCTCTCTCTCTCTCTCTCTCTCTCTCTCCTCTCTCACTCTTTCTACCTCTCTCTCTACCTCTCTCCCTCTCTTTCTTTCTCGCTCTCTCTCTCGCTCTCTCTCCCTCTCTCCATCTCCCTCTCTCTCTCTCTCTCTCTCTCTCTTTTTTGCCAAAAATTATACATATTTATTTGGTTGCAGACGCCTCGCAAATCCCTCCTAAAGGAGCATCGCGGAATGCGAGACGAAGACGGTCTCCTCGTTCGCCATTTTGCCGGTACCGTATGCTATCAAACGGCCGGGTTCCTCGAAAAGAATAACGACGCCCTGCACGCCTCGTTGGAGGCTGTCATGGAGATGAGCGAGTATGGCTAGACGCTGTGCCAGACAGCTTAGCTTTTTAGAATGCCGGTGATGAAGCTGCTCTTCGCGCCGCCTGCAACATCTGAGGCAACAGTGCCCAGCCGTACCCGCCTCATCGTCCCCTCCGTTGGCTCCAAATTCCGCTCGCAACTCGCGCAGCTCATCGAGAAATTGGCATTGACGGTCAGTGAGAAAGACGAGAAACACGGATTATCCATCGTAATCGATTTCGCCGAAAATAAAATCGCCAAAAAATCGGAATTTTCAAATTTTAGCCATTTCCGCACTTTTGGCAAAGTAGCAAAGATTCTTTGTGGAATTTCGAGCTCGAAACAACTGGAAATTCTAAGCTGACAGGCAGCTAACATTTCAGGGCACCCATTTCGTCCGTTGCGTCAAACCGAACGCCACAATGTCCCCGTGGAAATTCGATGGCGCGGCCGTTTTGGGGCAATTAAGATGTGCTGGAATGGGGGCTGTGTTGCGGTTGATGCACTCTGGGTATCCATCCAGGTACTGTATTTTGTAGTTTGCACTCCAGATTAGCGTTTAACACAAAGAAATTTGCCCTAACCTCAAAAAGTAAAAAGTTTGGCGGGGCCGGGGCTCGAACCCGCGTAGTGTGACTGGCATTTGTAGTTTGAGCTGTTTTTGTAATTTTTGAATAGCTTCGCATCCAGTTTTCCGATATTCGAGAAGATTTTGGCCTTAACTCAATCCCAAAGAACCAAGAATGACAATTACACTTTTTCACCTTTTCTGCCGTTTAAATCCATAGAATTCCCTTCCAGAACGGGCTTCAAAGAGCTGTACGACATGTATTCGGCGGTGCTGCCCCCAGAATTGGCTCGACTCGATCCACGGCTTTTTTGCAAGGTGAATACCATTAATGCTCTGAAATCTGCACATTTTCCAGTGCCTATTCCGTGTCCTCGGCCTGAACACGACCGACTTCAAATTCGGCCTCACCAAGGTCTTCTTCCGGCCGGCAAAATTCGCCGAATTCGATCAGGTAACGCCATTTGAGGGGGGCATGCTAACAGAGATCATTGAGGAATTATACGCTAAATCCCGTCTTTTTTTCAGCTCCTCCGCCAAGATCCGGCAGCAATGGCAATACTCGTGTCAAAAGTGAAGAAATGGCTGATTGGTGTCCGGTGGAGGAAGGCACAATATGGAGCGTGGAGTGTTATTAAGCGTAGGTTTTTCTAATATATATCTCTCTCTCTCACCCATTTTTTTGGCAAAATCAGGACCCAAATTCTTACAAAAAAGTTGAATTCAGCTTTTTTTGATTGAATTCGGCCGCTTTGAAAATACAGCGTTTCCAATTTTTTTTGGAGAAACTGAACGGAGGGTATCGGATTGTTTGCCGGGGGAGAGGAAATGGAATTTCGTTCCGTTCTGGGGGGCAGTTATCCAATTTTTCGAAGGGAAGGGAGGGTCGTTTTCAGGGGAAAAGAAACGGATTCCACTATTTTTTTCTTCCAGAATCCCGCTGAATTTCGCGATTTTCTTACTGAAAACTGATTTTTGTCTGATTTTTGACGATTTTTTACTTCACTTTTATCATTTTTCATTTCTAATGCCCAACTCTGCAACCGTAATCATCCCTTAAAAAAGGATTCCCGTTTTAAAAAACTTAAAAATCCGTGATTTCAGTGAAAAACAAGATCATCTACCGTGGGGACCAACTGAGGACGATACAACGATACGCTAGGGGATATTTGACACGACAGAAGATATTGCCGAGGTATGGTTGGGAGAGAGAGAGAGAGAGAGAGAGAGAGAGAGAGAGAGAGAGAGAGAGAAAGAGAGACTGAGAGAGAGAGAGGGAGGGAGAGAGAGATAGAAAGAGAGACCGAGAGAGAGAGAGAGGGAGGGAGAGAGAGAGAGCTAGAGAGAGAAAGAGAGAGTGAGAGAGAGGGTGAGATAACCGTGTGAATACCTATCGTAATCGATTTTTTACGATATTCCGACTTACGTGTCGTAATCGATTCTTAAGGAGCCCCTTTGACCAGCAATAGTCCTAATTTTGCGTTCTGAATAACCTGTCATAAGTGATACCGGGAGCTGCCTTAGATTTTGAAGGAACCGGGAAAACAGCCCACAGCCCAACCTGGTAACCGCAAATTGTGTAACCGATTACGCGATGGAATAAAAGGGCCTACGCGTTGCTTGTAGCGTGACGTGCGCCTCGCGTGTCGTGTTATTTTCGAGTTTACGTTGCGTTGTGGCGCTCTGTGTCGCGTAGCGTTGAGAGATTCTTTCGCGTTACGTTGGTGTCGTGTCTAAGGCGCGTTGCGTGTCGCGTTATTTGCGCTCGCGTTGCTTGCCGCGGTATTTGTCGCGTTAGTGGCGTAGATACGTGCGCGTCGCGTAGGTGGTCCGTATCCTTAAAGTCTCGCGTTGCTGTCGTGTTGTGTTTCGTGTGTCGCTTAGGCAAAACTTCCGCGTTGCGTTGCGTGTCGCGGTGCGCGTCGCATCCGAATGATCCCTGCTAGGTGCTCAACCTCAAAAAATCCACAAATGATCTCTGCTAGTTGTTTTTTGCACGATCTCTGAAAAACCCCTGATTTGGCCAATCTGAGGGAATCTGGCGTGGGTGAGAGAGGATTATATTGGCCTCTCCCCCCTCATCTGCCCCCTTTTCCTCCAAGAAAAACATCCCCCTCCACGGGCCATTCCATTCCTCTTTCCCTTCCCCTCCACACCCAAATTAGTAGGCCCCAGCCCGTCCTTTCTCTCTCTCTCTCTCTCTTCAAAACGAGATGCCGCTCACCGGAAGCACTGCCCATCCATTTTTTGGTGCTATTTCTCATTTTCTTTGTACGTTCCATTGTTTTTGGTGATTTTTTGCCGATCTAACTGTTTTCCACAAAGATCTTTGCTAGCCTGCCAAGTCGGTTCCGCAGAGATTCACTGCTAGTGTGTCTGGCGTTAGGTTGCGCGTAGGATTACGTGCGCGTTGCGTAGGTGGTCCGTATACTTAAAAGGCCGTCCGCCAGACACTCGAACAGGCCCCATACTAGCTTGGCACAGTTTTTTTCGACCCATTTTTTATGACATCATCTGAAAAAGCATGGTCGAATTAGTAGAGTGGGATGGTTTTGAAAGTTTTAAAAGTTTAATTTTGATGTTAAAATGGGCCTCAAAGTTGCCGACACCCAAAAAATATATCGAAAACTACTGAACGGAATTTGCTGAAACTTTGTGACAATCCCTAATTTGGGTCGGGGAACATTTTTCTAATACATTGCAAAACCCGAAAGTGGCCGGAACATAGGTATCTTGCGTACTAAAAACAGTTTTTTCGGAATTAGTAGTTTTACGGCTGATCACTGCATCAAGCGATTAGTACCAAAAGATGCACCGAAATTTTCTCTATCGATTGATGTATCTTTTAGAATGCAGCGAGCACCCGTAAAAACCGAAAAATCGTCCTGAATGGGTCGCCCGAAGACCAAATTTGGCAAATATTTCAGGGAGTGACATGGTTATGATTCTATAGCCCGAGTTAGGATAATTGCAAAAAAGAGCAAAAAGAAATTAGCTTTCTAAAGGTAGGCTGGGATTGATCTAGAGGCGCCCCGGCGCAAGGATCCCGACCCACTACCAATGCACCACAGCGACAGCCGAACAGGCCTGCAGCCTAATCGGCCCCCGGAGGCCACTCTCTCACTTTCCCCCACTATCTCGCCTACTCTAGCCTATCCCCGCAAGGAATTCTTCACCAAAATGGCCGAAATTGACGCTTTAGCGACCCATTCAGGACGATTTTTCGGTTTTTACGGGTGCTCGCTGCATTCTAAAAGATACATCAATCGATAGAGAAAATTTCGGTGCATCTTTTGGTACTAATCGCTTGATGCAGTGATCAGCCGTAAAACTACTAATTCCGAAAAAACTGTTTTTAGTACGCAAGATACCTATGTTCCGGCCACTTTCGGGTTTTGCAATGTATTAGAAAAATGTTCCCCGACCCAAATTAGGGATTGTCACAAAGTTTCAGCAAATTCCGTTCAGTAGTTTTCGATATATTTTTTGGGTGTCGGCAACTTTGAGGCCCATTTTAACATCAAAATTAAACTTTTAAAACTTTCAAAACCATCCCACTCTACTAATTCGACCATGCTTTTTCAGATGATGTCATAAAAAATGGGTCGAAAAAAACTGTGCCAAGCCTTGTTCGGGTCTCTCGCAAACGGCCTTTTAAAGTCTCGCGTCGCTGTCGTGTGGTGTTTCGCGCGTCGCTTAGGCAAAACTTCCACGTTGCGTTGCGTGTCGCGGTGCGCGTTGCATCCAAATGATCCCTGCTAGGTGGATTCACGCATGTCTTTAGCGACATTTTTGCTATTTTTCTCTGCTTCATTCATTCCTTTGCTCGGTTTTAGGGATCCCTGGCTTCTTGAAAATTCCTTAAGAATCTTTGCTAGTAATCCAAGCGGATTCCGCAAAGGAGCAAAAACCTCACGGAAGATGATTTTTCGCAAGAATCTCTGCCAGCCAGCCAGCAGTCAGATTTTCTCTCTATTTCTTCTGTTCTTCCATCGTTTTCAGACATTTTTAATGACCTTTAGCTTTTTTGAAAATTGCCTAGAATCCTCTGCTAGTTGGCTTGCCTTTGGACCTAATTTTTGCAATTTTTGTGCCGATCCATTGTTTTTGGACATTTTAGAGATTCCTTTTCCTTCCCTCAGAAATTTCCTTCCATCGCCTCTTAAGAAGAGATAGAGGCCCAAAAAACTGACGTAGTGTCAATAGAAACAACCAGAAAGGGCAATCTGATTCACGGGTACATCGAATGGGTAAACAATTAGGGAAGAGGACGCTGGACCACTGGATTTTTCAAGGTTTCTGCGGCGTTTTCATTGACACCTGGGGTACTGTGGCGCCGAAGCATATTTAATTCGTAACAGAAAAACGAGATCTATCAAATTTTATACTGCAAGCTACCGTATCCTAACGGAACCTATATTTATGAGGCTTCAAAGGTGAAACAAGTTAAAAAAGTGCCATTCTCCGCGCGATTCCGCTTGACGTCTGGGCGTACTGTAGCTAGGTACCGAATACCATTCGATAGAGGAAAATGAGCTCTAAAAATTGGTATACTTTAAGCTACCGTATCTGAACGGAAATTGAATTTATAATGCTCGATAGATACAAAAAATTCAAAAAATTGTCATTTTCCGCGCGATTCCTCTTGACGTCTGGGCGTACTGTAGCTAGGCGCAGGATATTATATACTCTATGAGATTGAATACTGTAAGCTACCGTAGCCTAACGGAAACTGAATTTATAAGACGTGAAAGATAAAATCCAAAAATTACGATTTTCCGCGCGGTTCCTCTTGACATCTGGGCGTACTGCAGCTAGTACCGTATACCATTCGATAGAGGAAAATGAGCTCTAAAAATTGGTATACTGCAAGCTAGCGTATCCTAGCGGAATCTCGTTTTATTACACCGGAAATCAGGCAAAAATCGGGCAATCGAGCTACCGTAGTTTTCCCTTGTCCCGCCAATCCATTTTGCCCATTTTTCCCCAGAAATGCGGGGGGGGCTTTTTGGGTTGCCCGGTTGGGGCCTTCCTGCTGAATGATGGACGGCGGAAAAAAATGTGGAGATAAAATATGCCGCTGGCTCTGGGGGGGAGCGAGACCACCAATTATCCGCTTCCCCGCAAGAAATCTGCGCCTGCAAATTTACTGCCGCCATAATTCGGAAAAAACGGAAAAATTCGCTTTTTCAACCACTTTTCCATCCGCTTACGTCACTTAATTCTGAAAGCATACCTGATTTCTTCCCTTTAAATAGATGTCGTAATTGATTACGACATCTAATTTCAGAATCTACGGATTCATACGGATTTCGAAGGAATCACGACGTCAAATTAGCCCAAAGCTTGCTGTCTCACTCCCTTTAAAACGCTTTCCCAATCGATTACGTCATGTAATGGCGACTCCAATTGCCAGCACAAATCGGAAAACGGAAAAATTCGCTTTCTAAACCACTTTTCGAACCGGCTACGACACTAAATTTGGAAAACTGACCAAATAACTTCCCTTTAAAAGGGTGTCGTAATCGATTACGACGCCTAATTTCAGAATCTACGAATTTATTCGAAATTTGAACCAATTACGACATCAAATTCGATCATAACTGTCTGTCTCACTCCCTTTAAAACGCTTCTCAACCGATTACGTCATGCAATGCCTTTAATAAGGCTCTAAACAGCTGTCACTCTCCCTTTAAAGGAATCGGCAAAGCAAAATTCCCACAAATTTTCGGGCAAGCTAGCCGAAAACATGAAGGAGTTTAAAGGGACTGTGACAGTAAATTCTGGTTCCGGGAAGCTTGCAGAAATCCCTTGAGTTGCGGAATTTTTGCAAGGGCCTTTTCTCGGCTTTTTCGACTGGTTCCTTACCTCGCGGCCACCCGCTAACCACCCAATTCCCATGCATTTTATGGCAAACGGGGAGGTCCCGGAACGACCTGTGGAAACGAGAGAGAGAGAGAGAGAGAGAGATAGAGAGAAAGAGAGAGAGAGAGAGAAAGAGAGTGTGAGGCAAAAAAGTCGTTCCGAGACACAAACGCCACCCAGCCAATGATTTTCCAGGCTTTTCCCACTTGCCAATTTATAAAGGGACCGGAAAGTCATGGTGTCAACTAGCCAAGATCCTTTGGGAAAGCACAGCTTGACTTCTCGAGCCCTTTAAAGCGACCTTTGGGTGGCAGTTAAGGTTTTCCGGGGGTTTTCCGCGCCTCTCTCAATCGATTACGACGTATATTTAGCATAAAAAAGCTCATAAAACAGCTTACGACCTGAAATAAAAATGAGCTTATAAATAATCGATTACGATAGTTAATTAGGAGCTCAAGGATAATCGATTACGCAAGTGAATTCCGAAAAATCTCAATCAATTACGCCATGCAAAAACCAGCTCGGAATTATCGATTACGAGATGTAATTCTAGCGATTCTCTCCCTTCCCGGTGCCTTTAAAATTCAAATTTCTCAAAGATACTCGATCACGCAATTTAAATAAGAAAAATTGTATTCAATTACGCCATCCTAAAACCAGCTCGAAAAAATCGGTTACGATATGTATTTCATGCGATTCTCTCCCTTCGCGGTCCCTTTAAAGCTCAACTCCCCGATTTTCAGGTTATCCCTCTACCGTAAGATCGTGGCGCTGAAGAAGAGAGGCGCAGAGATGCAGAGTATTGTCGAGAAGTTGGGCCCGAATTCGAAGGATGGATGGGGGAAAGAAGTCGATGCGACGCAGCAAAATATCATTCAATTGCTCTATCAATGCAAGGTACGGTAAAACTATCGATTTTCCGCGCCGCGACACGCAACGCGCACGCTGCGCTTGGCTCTTATAAAGGTGTCGTAATCGGTTATGCGATGGAAAGGCATAAAAGCTCTTTTGGAATTAGCTTTCCCCTTGCGTTTTCCCCGCGGCACGCGACGCACACGCACCGCTTGACGACCTTCGACTTGTCGTAATCGATTACGCGATCGAAAATCGTATTAAATCGTATTCTCCGCGCCGCGACACGCAACGCGCACGCCCGCTTGTCACTCATAATGGTGTCGTAATCGATTACGCGATGGAAAGGTGTAAAAGCTCATTTGGAATTAGCTCTCCTCTCGATTTTCTCCCGCGGCACGCAACGCGCGCGCTCCGCTTGACTACCTTGAACGTGTCGTAATCGATTACGCAACGGAATCGGGACGGCGACAGGAGCCAGGGCAG
This sequence comes from Mesorhabditis spiculigera, assembly GCA_958295435.1. Classification (NCBI taxonomy): domain Eukaryota; kingdom Metazoa; phylum Nematoda; class Chromadorea; order Rhabditida; family Rhabditidae; genus Mesorhabditis; species Mesorhabditis spiculigera. The sequence continues at coordinate 19,108 of CATQJA010002413.1, forward strand.
GCCAGCAGCGCTCATTCGCGGAGTTTTTTATGACCAATTGGCAAACTGGCACCCAAATGACATTTTCCAGGGGCAAACTAGCAGTGATTCTTTGGGAAATTCCGCGATTTTCTCTTTAAGCCCGAATTTCCGGGGGCCGTTAATTCCCGCACAGGCTTTTCATTGCCCCCCAGCGGTGTGTGGCGTCATTTGGAGCGGCTGTTTGTATGTCTGTCTGCCTGTCTGTCCCTCTCTCTCTGTCTCTCTCTCTCTCTCTCTCTCTCTCTATCTCATCTCTCTCTCTCTCTCACTCACTCTCTCTCTTCCGTTCGTTCCGTGATCATTATTTAGGGTCTGAATTGCCCCGTCCTCTTTTTCCATCCTCCTCTAATTCCATTTCCACACCCACCCACCCCTCTCCCATCCCGAATCGGGCCCTCCGCATAGGGCGAACGGCCCCTCACGGCCACAGCTTCTCGTCTGCCAGCCAGTCTACGTGCTTTCAGGATTTTTAAGGCAATTATGGATTTTAAAGGGAATTGGAAGCCAGTAATTCAGCTCGACTGGATGTCAGCTGACGCAAATTCGATGGTTTTGGCCTCTAAAATACCGTTTATATCGGTTTAAGGGACTGGAGGCCTTGGCTCGACTGACAAACAGTTTAGGCGGATTCAATGTTTTTCGATGAAAATGACTTTTATTGGTTTTAAAGGTACCGGAACGTACAAATTCGGTTGGACTGGCACCAACTTACAAGTTTTCGGCGTTCTAAAAAGGGACTAGGAAGGGTCTTTGTTATTTCGAGAAAAAATTATCTTTCTGGCTGTAAAGGGACTTCGAAGGCGCGAATTTTGCTGGTTTGGATGTCAGTTTTCACGGTTTTGTCTGTTTCATCCGCTAAAAATGGACCTAAATGTTTTAAGGGGACTTTTAGCGGTTGACTGGCTGCCAGTTGGCGCGACGGCGACGTTTTCTGGCGAGGAAAATCACGTTTTTAGCATTGAAAGGAAGGGGAAGCCACTAATTCGGTAGAACTGGTAGCCAGTTATGACGTTTTTGTGGATTCTAAATGGCTTCTCGGATTTAAAGGGACTGGCAAGGCACGAATGCCTCTAGACTGGCTGCCAGTAGACACGTTTCTAGGCCCTTTGATCGAATGACATCATGAAAACTGCGTGGAAGGGTCATTTCGGTTGTTTTTCGGCAGGTTTTGGTCTTTGAGTGAGTAGAGCGAGAGGGGGGGGGGGGGGGGGGGGGATATTCTGGGTCCCAGGGGGGAATATAGGGCCATATCTCCTCTAGTTGGCTATTCCTGGAAAGAAAGGTCATGGCAGGCTGTTCTTTTCCTGGGCTAAGTTTCAGATTTGCAGGCGAGAGGAGAGGGGGAGCGAGAGAGTGAGAGCGAGAGCGGGCAAGCGACCTCAGAGTCAATCTGGCTGCCAGAAAACCCATTTTCGTCATTTCCAACTTAAAATTCCGCAAATAGCCTCCGCTAGCGTGCCCCTTTTGTAATTCCTCAAACTGCCATGCAGTCTATCCATTTCTCAAATAATCTTTGCCGGCATGCCCTGGCTGGATTTAGCTGTCGTAATCGATTCTTTACGGGGAGGAGGAGGAGATAGAGAGAGAGCGAGGGAGAGAGAGAGCCAGCGAGAGAGAGAGAGAGCGAGAGCGGGTAAGAGTGAGAGAGAGACAGCGAGAGAGAGCGAGAGCGGGTAAGAGTGATAGAGAGACAGCGAGAGAAAGTGATAGAGATAGAGCGTTAGAAAGAGAGAGAGAGAGAGAGAGAGAGAGAGAGAGAGAGAGAGAGGGAGACCAAAAACCCCTGGATTGCCCCCTGTGAGTCAAGGTGCCCTCGTCCTCTTCTTCCTCCTTCTCCTCCTCCTCCCTCCTTTTACGGTCCCTAATTGAAAGTTTTCCCCGGCCTTCCGCAGCCCCGAAAAACCCTCGTTCTCCTAAAGCTTTTCCCCCCCCCCTGCTTTTCCCTGCTTCTCCTTCGATTAGTCCAAGCGGAATTTGGAGCGCAGCGTACTACGAAATTTCCACCGATTTTTCTGGCGTAATCGATGGCGTATCTTCCGGTTTAACTGGCGTAATCGATTAGCAAATTTTGCGATTTTCCTGGCGTAATCGAATAGAATTCCCGCGATTTTCAGAAACGCGAAATGGAGCTGGACGCGTGTGCAAAAAATTATGAGGAATGCCTGCGACGCGTCGACAAAATCATTAATGCGCTGAGGTACGGTATATTCTGCGTTTAATTTACCAATTTTAGGGGTCAAATGGCGGCTGATGAAGCGGATAGACTGGCCAGAATTGAACGCCAAATGGAAATAGATCGAGAGAGAGAGGAGAGGGAAAAGATTGAGGAGAGAAAGAATCTCGAAATGAGGGAGATAAATGAGAATAGGTAGGTGTCGCCGGGTCTTTTAGTTGCGTAATCGATTAATTCCTCTAAAGGTGTCGTGACAGCGGTTTTGGCCCTGGGCAGTCTAGCAGAGATCATTAGGGATTCGGCAGGTTGCCAGAAAAGGCGGTCCGAATTCTTGCCTTCGACGGTCCTTTAAAGTTGTCGTGACAGCGGTTTTAGGTCTGGGCAGGCTAGCAGAGACCATTACGGATTTCGCAAGTTGCCCGAAATGTGGCGGCGCCTAAATTCTTGCCCTTAGCGGTCCTTTGAACCCTAAATTCCTGGGATGCGTTGAACGTCCCTTTAAGGTGTGGTGACATCGATTTATCAACATAGCAGGCTAGCAGAGATCATTAACAACTCGGCGGACTGCTAGAAGGGGGCGGGGCCTAAATTCTTGCCTTCAATTGTCCTTTAAAGGTGTGGTGACAGCGCTGTTAGCGGTGTGGCAGGCTAGCAGTGATCTTTAGTTGCATGGCTGGTTACCAGAAAAGGGCGGGACCTAAATTCTTGCCTTCAGCGGTCCTTTAAACCCCGAAATTCAGGCGCCGCGAGATGGAGGAGGAGCGGCAAAGGGCGGAGAAGACGGCAATGGATGAAATGAAGAGGAGAGCTGTTAGAGAAGAACAAGAGAGAATGGACGCATTAATGGCAGCCAGAATGGAAGAACAGGAGAGATTGGATGGACAGCTGGCTGGCAGATTGGCTGCTGAAAAGGGAGGGGATGCCACCCTCATACAACAACAAATCACATCCGCATCATCATCTTATAGGTGAGGAGATTGCAGAGATCATTTGGGGAATCGGCAGGCTGGAGGGCATATACAGGGTGTCCCAACAAAAACGACCCATCTGGCATTTCGCCGTGTTACATCCAATCGGCCCCATATTTGGACCAGAGGTGTATCAGACCATAAATAACAACAATCCTGACTTACAGCCCCATAGCTACAGTAGTTTTAAAGTTATAATGAAAATACTGTTTTCCCCGGACTGCTTAACAGTTTTATCGGCTATCTTTTTGGACTTTGCATCGATTTGCATCGGCTTCCGGCTGCGAATCCCTAATTTCGCTTAAGAACTGGGGTAGTTTTGCGTTGTAAAAATCGCTTAAATCGAAGCTTATTTAATTAATGTTACTCTGGAAAAAATTTCTTACGGTAAAGAAGGCCTACCGGATCATTTTCACTTAATGTTTAGGGGGTCTAATTCCACGAAAACCCTATGAAAAGTGGAAAATAAAGTTTGTTTTTGCTATAACTCAAAATCTACTGTAGCTACAGGGCTATAAGTCAGGATTGTTGTTATTTAGGGTCTGATACACCTCTGGTCCAAATTTGGGACCGATTGGATGTAACACGGCGAAATGCCAGATGGGTCGTTTTTTTTGGGACACCCTGTAAGTAATTTTCAAACGGGGTAAGCTAGTAAAAACAATTTGTGGAAAGTTACGGCCAAAAAACTGGCAAAACGGCAAAA
>CATQJA010002414.1:0-23378 GCA_958295435.1 Mesorhabditis spiculigera
AGTGCAAGCAGACTTGCAAGCATTTGCTTATTTATGTTTTGATTTGGGTGCAGCACTTTTTAGCACATTTCAATGCCTCTCAGCAGCGTTTTTGCATGTAATTGACTGGCACGTGTTTTTCAGCGGAAAAGAGGGCCAGGCGAAAAATTGGATTTTTTAGATTTCGTTGTAAAATTGTGGGCTTTCTCAAGTTTATAAACATTCATCATAAAAAATTAGGCAGCTTGTAGCTTGTAGCATAGAAAGAAGGAAGAAAAGCTGGCTTCAGAGCTTCGACCCTAAGCCTAACCATAACCCCAAGCCCTAAGCCTCAGCAGACCCCTAAGCCTGAGCCTAAGCCTAAGCCCTAAGCCTAAGCATACCCCTTAAGCCTAAGCCTAAGCCTAAGCCCTAAGCCTCAGCAGACCCCTAAGCCCCTGAACAAAGCCTCCGCCGCCCCCTAGGCCTAAGCCTCCAGCAGACTGGGCCTAAGCCTAGGCTAAGCCTAAAGCATGCCCATAAGCTAAGCCTAAGCTCGAGCCTAAGCCTCAGCAGACCCCTAAGCTCAAAGCTGGCTGGCCCCTAAACTCCCCCAGCAGACCCCTAGGCCCTAAGCCTGAAAGCCCTAGAGCCCTAAGCCTAAGCATGCCTTCAGCTAAGCCTAAGCCTAAGCCCTAAGCCCTAAGCCTAAGCATACCCCCTAAGCCTGAGCCTAAGCCTCACCTGCCCCCGTCAGCCTCAGAAGGCGATCAAAAATCAGCTGTGCGGCTCTTCGATATGACGGTGTCGTGCCGACGATAAATATGGAGGCAGTAAGGTTGTGTAGGCTGGCAATCAATATAGCCAATATCCCTAAATATCAATTCCCCAATAAAAATATGTAAAATTTTGCGTAGATTGACAAAAAAGGATTCATTAAAAACTTACACATGCATGCATAGGTATCGTCCTTTTTCGCAAAGGTTAGTATACCGCATGGGATTACGAATAGGATAATATACCGTCCGGTCTAATTCAGTAGTTTAAGCGAAAATTTCCTTCCAACCTGGCTAGCCATCGCCAACAGCAAATGAATTGAGCTGTCTTTAGCTTTTTTATGGTTCAGGGATCGCTTCAGCGAGAGGTATGCATGAAAGGTGAAGATACTCGTCAGGGCGGCCCCGGCAAAAATGCCGCAACTGAAACAGAGTTGTCCCCTATTTTAAGGGGACGTGTAAAGCTTTAGTTTTTTTGCACCGATTTGCATTTGCTTTGGTTATATGGTAGCGCGGCGAGCTTGTATTTCCAATGGCTAAGTGATTTGCAAAAACCTCAAAGTCATGTTTCCAAAAATCGTTTTCTGTACACAGTGTCCCAAATAAAAAAATCCTCCCTACCTATCCGGCCGGAGATGTGTCCGATTTTTACGATTTAGGTATCTATCGAGAGTTCCCAAAAATGCGAGTCGCCGCTCGAAACTTTGAAAGTCCAGAATTTTTTGCCCGATTTTTGGTATGTTTTATGCAAAAAGGCGACCCTTTTTGGCAAACCCCCAATTTAACCGGTTTAAGCACCAACCAAGCTGTGTTTTCTCAAATGGCTTTCAAAAAGCTGTCTTTGCGGTTCCGGAAAAGTCGTAAAAATCCATAAATTGTGATTTTTGTAACAACCCTCTTATCCGAAAAGCATTAGAAATGCGGCTCTTTTCGAAAAAAATATTAGTAAAAGTCAGAAAATATCCAGAATTTCAAAATTTCGGGAGTCGTGCTGGACTCACCTTTTCGAGAGCTTTCGATAAATACCAAAACCGTAAAAATCGGACACCTCTCCGGCTCGCCAGGTAGAGGGGGTGTCGCGATCCCGCGACTGCATGCGCATGCAGGCATTGGAACCGTAATAACCATCCCTTCCCCTCATTTACATCCTGATTTCCCTGTGTTCCCTGGTATATAAAGCCCCGATTTCTCGTTGTGATTGCCTCAGTCATCCGATCCGAACCCGGCTTCTCCGCCCTCATTTACTTCAACGAGGTGTCACCCCACCGGGGACACGCTACGAATAAATGTAATAGATGTCTGCTCTCCTACGCTATCGAGACATGGGGGATTTTTTTGGGACACCCTGTAGATTGTTTTCGTGGTTTTGACAAACACTTAACAAGACTTTTTCGAATTCAGATGACGTGACACCGTCACGGCGGCCTTGTTCGAAGGTTTGGAGTTTTTTTAAAGAAAACAAGTGTAGCCTCGAACCTTTGAAAAAATAATTTTAAAGTGTTGACTTACATTACGACACTTCCGTATGTCAATGGTACGGGGTTAGTACATATCGCCCCGCTCGTCCGCATAAATTCGGAGAATTCGGCGGGAATCACTTCGGAAACCATCTGAAACCAATCTTCCATTCAATTGATGTGTTTTTCGTGCTAATTATCCTATTGATATGTCCAAGACTGCATCGTGACTATAGAAATATTAAAACCCCACCACTCGACTCGGTTCAATCTGCCAAACCAAGAAGATGCCCGTCAGGGCGGTGGCTGCGTATACGGAAGCTAGACAGAGCACCAACACACATTTATCAACACGCAACGGCGAACCGGCGTGTTGCGAGAGCTGGAAATAGAAACTTATTTGAGGCAAAGTAAAGGAAGGTATGGTAGATCTATAGAGTTGAAGGTATTGCGAAGGTATTAATCGGACCCCACCTGGTGTCGATAAACAAGGGCGTGAAAATATCCGGCAATGTTTGTGGCACCAGTGTAGCCCAAGACACCCTGAAATAACATGATATTTTTTCTTTTTTTAAACCTTGAAAAACAAAATCGATTGCTGGGTCCAAAAATGAGAACGAAATCATCGCGTCCCACACTCTCACTCTCACCGTCTCTTGTTTCACTATCTCTCTCTCGCCCTCTCTCTCTCTCTCTCTCTCTCCTCGCTGTATCCCAGACACTTCGCTCTCTTTATACTCTAACGCTCTCCGTATATCTCACTCGCTCTCACTCACTCGCTCGCTCGATCGACTCTAACAAGCCCTCTAGTTTCTCTCTCTCATTCCCCCTCACTCGCTCTATCTATAAATCTATAAATCTCTCTCGCTCTCTCTCTCTCTCCTCTCTCTTTCGTTTTCTCGTTCTCCTGCTCTCACTCCCTCTATCTCTCTCGCTTTCTCTCTCTCCTTGTTATATGTTTTTATACTGCACCGTCAATACCCTATTGACCCTACCAATTCAAGCCTTAATCCAAGCAGCTCGTCGTCCACCCCGAGCACCTTCTGAATCCCGGTGGTTACCGTCAGTACCGGTCCCATCGTAAAACATGCAAATAGCTCTCCTCGAAAAACAGCCCCATAACATGGCGTCAACCAGCCGGCTAATAACAACAGAACAAACGACGACACCTCGATCATCAGCAGATACGGCATGTAGGGCCGGGATCGAGGCGGGGTGGCCGTGTAAATTATCACTATGGTGATTGCTGTCATCGGAACGGCATTGATCAACAGGATTTGGTATATAATAGAAGCTGCGGTTCGCCAGTCGTCAAAAGTCATGAGAATTGGGAGAAGTCGCACTCTTGCCGAGTCTTGCCAAACGGCAGGTGAAAATCTGGGAGGTACAGGGGTCATATCGGTGGGGTTAATGCGGTCAAAAAAGTGAGTTCGGTTGTTTAGGGGTCTATAACTACCTTGACCAAAGCTCAGGCCTTGATTTCAAAAGGTATCGATTGGACAGAAAAACGATTGACGTACGACCGGTTCTGGTGTGTTATGGGGGGCGGTGTGTTATCGTTAAACTATGACATAATTACACCAATTTTTAATTTATTCTCTTAGATCTTTCTGTGAACAATATATAGTGTGTTATTTTATAATGTCGTTATTAGTTTTTGAGTGCCAAAAAATTATAAAACAATTTTAAGTCATGACGATTCGAAAATGTTGAATTTTGGAAGGTAGAAATCCGGTAGTAAAGTATAACACAACGATAAGATACCTAAATTTCTTACGTATTTTGTGTCGTTTTTTTCGATTTCCGTGCGCAAACTCGGGTCCATGCTGTTGCGAAGTTCAGGCACCTGATCCCCCGAGACGCTCCTATTTTTAGGTCCCCCCAGCTTGAGGCTGGGACCGGCCCTCAAACAGCTTCTTTCAGACCCGGAGCACCTGCTCCAGAATTGAACACAGAACCCAGCTTGGCCCATATTTTCAAGCCGCCACAAGCAAGTCTGTAAATCGTTTTTGCAAAAAACTTTTGCCATAAAAAATTTATCTCCCAAAATTTCTCGGATGCACAACATTCATCGGCGAAACATGCGAGATGACAACCGATGTTTTTGTTGTTAGGTTAGAGATCAGGGAGCCTAAAACAGATTTGAATAGTTTGTCAAATAAATGTTGACTTCCGCTTACCTGTTGCCAAGCGGAGAGTCCTATTCAACAACAGGCGAGCCGTTTTTCGGTATGACGGCGTGGTGCCGACGATAAATAGTGAAGCGGCAGCGTTGTGCAGGCTTACAATCAATATTGATACGATCCCTGAAAACAAAGAGTTGAGGTATCCAAATACGTATCAGCCAAACTCACACAGTATCGCATAGTCATCGTCCTTTTTCGCGAATGTAAAGATAATGCAAGGAATTAAAAATAGCACATAAACAAACCCGGTCTGAAAGTGTGGTTTTCCGGGGAAACCTTTTTTACTGGAAGTCGGGTTTTGAAACGCAGCATTTTTCGCTGCTTACGAATCTAGGTTCAAATCTGCCAAGCTATCGTATGCAGTGAGAAAAATAAAAAAACCCGCGAAATTAGGCAATTTGGGGTCTCTTTTGGACAACGACCAGCTTTATAACTTTTCAATCTGGCAGTTTCGCAAATTATGGAGACGAGATTCGAAGTCAGCGCAAAATTCGGCACAAGTAGTCCAATTATTAATGAAATCCGTACCTGGCCTGACATTGCTAACAGCAGATGAATTGACTTGTCCCTTGCTTTTTTGTTATGCAACGATCGTTTCAGTGAAACATAGGCATGGAGGGCAAACAGACTTGTCAACGCCGCACCAGAGAAAATGCCAAAACTATATCTAATTTTCAGCAATCAACAAACATACATTACGACACTGCCGTAAGCTAATGAGATGGTGTTACTGCAGATTGCCGCGTTATTTTTCATAAATGCTGCAAATTCAACAGGGATCACCTCGGCTATCACCTAAAATAGTTTCCCAAATGCAATATCGGGTTTTCGAGGTTTCAAATATCCTGAAAGTTAAACCAGGCAGACGAAATCCTGACGATCAGAATCCCTGTAGGTAAAAATACCGACAACCAAGGTTCCGACCCCTACTACTCCCCCGACAGACGAAAAAGCCGACAGCCAAAATCCCGAAAACCTAAATCCCGACGGTCAAAACGTCCACAGTCTAAAATCTCTGTCGCTGTCGGGATTTTGGTTGTCGGGATTTGGGTTGCGGGGAATTTGCTTGTCGGCATCTTGCTTGTCGGCATTTTTGTTATAGGATTTCTGTTACATGGATTTGGCTGCGGGAATTTGGGTTGTCGGGATTGTGTCCGTATTTTGGCTGTTGCGATTTGGCTAAGTCGAAATATAGGCGGAATTCGCTTCATCGCATAATTTTAAGCGACGCGGCTCCTTTTAGGCCTACCACGCGGCTCGGCTCGAGCTTCCAAACAAAGTAGATGCCCGTCGTCGCAGTCGCCACGTACCCAACCCCCATAGCGAAGGCCAGCAAGTACTTATTAATTCGCAGCAGGGCTCCGGGCTGCTGGGAGAGCTGGAATTGGCTTGAATTTTCCCCTTCGTAACAGGGTTTTGCCCTCCAAAAGTTGCTAATCACGTGAAAAACTATTGTAGAGTGTGCCTTGCCTGGTGTCTATAGACGAGCGCGTGAAAATAGCCGGCAATATTTGTGGCTCCCGTATAGCCCAATACTCCCTAAAAATTGGGTTTTTAACTTAAACAGAGCGTAATGTTTAGGTATCAATATATTCGATGGCGGTAGAAATTCGGAATAAATCCGATCTTTCGTAAATTCCGGAATGAGGCCGATGTGCAAGAGAAAGTTTCTCAAAGTTTACATTTTGCTCGGCATGGGTCAAATATGAGAAAAATTGGGAGATGCTAAGATAGTGAAGGTGTTTCAGAATCGTTTTTTATTATTCATAAACATGAAAACTATACAAAAATTGATTAGAAATAGGCAAAAATATCAATTTTTGGACCAAAAATTGCCGAACTTTGACGATAATGACGGCTTTTTCAAATTTTTTAGATTTTTTTTGGTTGAAAAATAATTATTTTACTTACTAAAAATACCATTAAGACGTTGCTATGAAGATACTACATTTCTAGACTTATGCAAAAAAGATCCCCGCCCTCTTCCCCGATGATGTGAAAGAACCAGTTGGGCCTCTTCTTTTGTCTGGAAATAGGTTTTTTAAAGCCTCACCAATTCAAGGCGAAGCCCTAGTAATGGGTCATCATCTCCCAGCCACTTCTGAAGCGCTGTCGTCACCGTCAGAACCAGCCCGAAGGTGAAGCAAGCGAATGGTTCTCCCCGGAAGACAGCCCCATAACAGGGTATCAACCACCCAGCCAATAACAACAAAATGAACGACGACACCTCGATCATCAACAAATACGGCATATAGGCCCGGGACCGAGTTGGGGTGCCCGTTATAATAATCGTAATGGTAAGGGCGGTCATTGGAACGGCTATGACGATGAGCGTTTGGTGTATTAGATTGGCTTTGTAGCGAAAATCTTCGAAAGTCATAAAGAATGAGCTGGGCTATCGGGGCCGGCTGAGGCTATCGCGAACAGGTGCAAAATAACGCTATGCAACGTATTTTGGTGAACTGTGTTAGTGTTTCCATCCGGGCCATGTTCCCATCTCTCCCTCTCTCTCTCTCTCTCCCTCTTTCTATCTCCCTCCCTCCCTCTCTCTCTCTCTCTCTCTCTCTCTCTGTCTCTCTCCCTCCCTCCCGCCTCCTTCTCTCTCTCTCTCTCTCTCTCTCTCTCTCTCTCTCGCTATCCAATCCGTGCCCACTAAAACCCCATGATATGCCTTGCAGGAGCCTTTAAAACTGCTTCCGCGCGGCATGTTATTCTGCTGATTCTTTCATCCGTTTTCGTTTGGTCTTTGGCTTTTTCAGATTTCTCAACGCCGCTCTTGGGCCTGATCCCCGAAGCATTTTTGAACTTGACTTGCAAAGCAGAATCGCGCTATTCGTCTGCTTGCAAAATTCATCCACCACGATAAAAGGCTCTAGGTTCTCTAAAGCTTCAGAATACCATGAAAACTTCGCTGCTACTTCTGCTGCTCTTTGCCGTCCTGTCACCGGTGGCGGCTATTTGGCAAGATGATTTGGTAAGAGAACTTCGAAAATCTATTTTGTCATAACTACGCTCTTTTCAGAATTGCCACAACGACGCATATTGCCGTAACCGGTTCCTGAGCCGGCGCATGTATTGCAAAGCGCGATCCAATGGTCGCAAGCTATGCACGGTAATTGATTTTTTGCGATAGATGCCTTTCTAATCAACGTTCTTTTACGGTGGTGCGCTATTATCCAGGCATCAACCATTTTCAGTAGATAGTATAGGGTGTCCCGAAAAAAACCCTGCCGCATTTCGCCATTTTACAACAGATCGGTCCCAAAATTGGTCCAGGGGTGTATTAGCCCCTAAATAACCACAATCCTGAGTCATAGCCCGCCAGCAACATTAATATTCGAGATACAGCAAAAATAAACTTTCTTATCGGTTTTTCATAAGGTTTTCGTTGGAATCGACCCATCGAATATTAAGTGAAAATGAAGCTGCAGGCCTACTTTACCCCTAGAAATTTTTTCTTGATAAAAATTAATCAAATAACCGTTGATTTCAACAATTTTGTAACCCAAAGTCACCCTCGTTATCAAGCGAAATTAGGGATTCGTAGCCGGAAGTCGATGCAAATCGATGCAACGTCCAAAAACCTGGCCGAAAAAACTGCTAAGAATCGCGTCAACCAACAGTATTTTGGCGATAACTCGAAAACTACTGTAGCTATCGGACCATAACTCAGGATTGTGGTTATTTATGGTCTGATACGCCCTACTGGAAAGTATGGGACCGGTCGGATGTGATATGGCGAAATGCCGGAGGGGTGCTTTTTTTGGGACACCCTGTAGTCGCCTTTCGCGTTACAAATTTAAACACCTCAACCCTTTTCACGCGGGTCTTTTTTGAAATGCTTTTTTCACAAGACCCTTTTGCCGACATGGATGATTATGAAGTAGAAAATAATTATAATTACGTGTATAATATCACTTCAAGACTTTAAAATCACTTTAAAATTGTTATATCTCTTTCAGGGAAACTTTTTGGCAAAACCTTTCAAGACTCATGTGATTTTTAATCCTTTATAGAATGGTCGATCATTTGTAGCAATACCCGGCCGAGCTAAAAAACCTTCCCTCTTGAGAAAAATTGACATTCGAATCTAAATTTTCAGATGAATTTATCCATTTTTTTTAGCCTCTTCGCGAGCTTAGCTGTGCTCGCGACGAGGATTGTCCCGAACAAGTTGACTACGACTGTAAGAATTATTCGGAAGGAAAACCCGGAATATGCCTGCTAAACTACTGATGAAGAAAGCGCTTTGACCAATAAATGAATTTGGATCTGTTCTTTTGATAGTTTTCAAACGCGATGGGTTACTGGAGGAGATAATGACTCCAGAATTGCTAACGTAACCCTACAACTACTTACTCGGACTACTCCTTTATATGAGCTTCCAATCGAGCCAAGTTTCAGGTAGTCGTAGTCATACGTTGTCTAATTTCGTGCTTTTGTATTATGGTGGGGGAAAAATTTTTTGTATTAGTTGGCAAATGCCTGGCAATGTAATCGCAAGTATTTTAATAGTTTTTTGTTAAAATCCAATTATATCTAAGTGCAAACATAGACTTAAAATCCTTGGCAAAACGTCGAAATTTTTGATTTTGGTCGGAAAACAATATTTGGATCCATTTTTTTAGAAAAAATTGTAAGGTTATTAAAAGATGAATATGAATATTAAAAAACTGTTTCAAACGAACAACAGTATTTATAATATACCAGTCAAAAAAAGCCGCTTCGCGGCTTTTTTTGCCTGGCCCTCCCGGGGGGCAAGGCAATACAGGGTGCTTCCCATTCTCTTTAGTATATTTCCCGCTTGGCGCGGAGACCTTCCGTGATCTACCTATGCACCTCCTCCACAACCAAAGAACCTTCCACTCCTCCTATTCCCCCTGAAAGAAACCTCCCAACATCCGTAGCTGATCCTAAACAAAAAGAGAAGGGACGTCTAATGGTTAACGCACCCCCCAGAAGCAAAGCTATAACCTTCTTTAGGAATAAAAAAACATAGAAGACCCTTGAAACAAAATTGTACCCTTCTTCGAGACTCAAAAAAAAAAACATCTAGGAAACGCGTAATGGCTAGAATACCCTTGAAAGAAACTATATTCCCTTCTTAGCTACTAAAAAAACATCTAAGAAACGCGTAATGGCTAGAATACCCTTGAAAGAAAGTATATTCCCTTCTTAGCTACTAAAAAAACATCTAAGAAACGCGTAATGGCTAGAATACCCTTGAAAGAAAGTATATTCCCTTCTTAGCTACTAAAAAAACATCTAATAAACGCGTAATGGCTAGAATACCCTTGAAAGAAAGTTATTTCCCCTCCTTAGCTACTAAAAAAACATCTAATAAACGCGTAATGGCTAGAATACCCTTGAAAGAAAGTTATTTCCCCTTCTTAGCTACTAAAAAAACATCTAAGAAACGCGTAATGGCTAGAATACCCTTTGAAAGAAAGTTATTTCCCCTTCTTAGCTACTAAAAAACATCTAAGAAACGCGTAATGGCTAGAATACCCTTGAAAGAAAGTTATTCACCCTTCTTTAATACTAAAAAACATCTAAGAATAGCGTAATGGCTAGAATACCCTTTAAAACAAAGTCCTAAACCTTCTTTAATACTAAAAAAGCAATAAAAACCGTTGCGAAACAATTCCTCTTTTGTTTGGGGATTTCTGCTACCATTAATGCGCGAACGGCCCCTGTGACCTCTGACCCCTCCCCCTTTCCCCGGGACATGCCCTGGGGGCATAGCCTGGGGGCATAGGGGTCCCGCAGCGATCCGTGCGGACGGACGGTCGGGCGCACGGACATTAGCAATTTATATATAAGTGATTATTTTGCGACCCTAGTGAGGTAGAGCGTGAAAAGCTGTCCCGTCTGCCACCTCAAACCCTTATTTTTTTTACTTTCACAAATCCTACGGCTTTTCCAACGCGCAAAAGAAATACTTTTTGCCCCCCCCCCCCCAACGAAACTGTATATAAAATAAAATTTATTTTGGAATTTTAATTTCACTTTCGGCACACCTCGCGATGTTGTGTTTTTATAATGAAGCGGCGATATATAGCCCCAAGCCATAAAAATCGTAATATTAAACATGAACCCCACTCCCGTCCTGTTGCTGGCTTTCGTGACTACTGTAGCGGCTACTGAAACCTATGTAAAAATCGAGATCCGTCAATCTAAATTTATTTTTTAAGGTATGCGTAAAGGACCACTATTGCCGTCGTAACCAGTTTGAGGGGGAGCACATGCACTGTAAATTCAACGCGGAACAAGGGTTCAAACTGTGCACGGTATTTATTTTTTGGCTTCTAAAATAATTTTGGCTTTATGAATTAATGTTCCTTTAAATAAGAATCACAATTTATGAATAGAAATCTATTTTCAGTTGCTCGAACCGGCAACTTGCGTCGATGACAGCGACTGCGCCTACGACTCGAACCTCGAATGTCGTGGGTATGAGGAAGGGAAGCCCGGCGGGTGCCGTGATAAATTCTGGCGCCAAAAATTCTGTAGACAGTGAATAAAGTGTGATATGATTTTTCAAACTGTTGTTTTAGTTGTTGTTTTGAATTAGTTGTACCGCGATACGCGACGCGTGCGCAGGGTTCCAGGGCTCAATGGACCTCAAAAAATTGAAACCCGTTTGCGTTTATTAAATTCGGTGAAAGGCAGTTGCATATGTTGGTGGCTATAACGCTCTCGACACGTAAGGCGACACGCAGCGCGACACGAAGTTTGATACGCAGCGCGATATGCAGGCATCCTGAGCATCCCGAGGATACCAGTACGACACGCCTCGCGATTCGTAGCGCAAGACGCATCCCGACACGCAGCGCCTTACGTAGCGCAAGACGCACCCTGGCACGCAGCGCCTTACGTAGCGCAAGACGCATCCCGACACGCAGCGCGATATGTAGCGCAAGACGCACCCTGGCACACGGCACGATACGGAACGCGACACGCGACCCGCCGGCTCCTCCCAAATGTATCGTAATCATGTCCTCTACGCGGCTTTTCGATTCAGTATGAGGAAAGTCTTAAATGTCCTCGAAGCCAGGAAGTCTGTTAAAATTGTCTTTTTGTCTAGGCTATGGAAGACGGTAACTGGAATGCCGGTGCGTTAATTATGCATCGAGTTAGAGGTGGGCGTTTTTATTTGAACACCCTGTATACATCCTGACAAATACCGAACTTTATAAACGATTGCAGCCTTTCGTGTACATCCAGCCTAGTATACATTTTTGGTTGGGCCAGAGACCTCCCAGCTCTATCGACCAATGCTGATTGCCGACTCGCAAAAAGGAAGCGTTTCCCCACAAATTCTTTGCTTGCAAGATGAAGCGACCCTGGTAGAAAAAGCGCCGAAAGGGGTTCGACTTCATCACTTCGAGGATGAAATTTTGGGTACTGCTGCTGCTGGGTGTCCTTGTTGTTGATGCCGCAATTGCCAGCGAGGTAAGAATCAGGCTGCTACTTACGCAACAATTTCCCCCATTCCTTCAACCGTTTTGCAGCCTTGCATGGACCACGACGCCTGCCCCAAGGGAAAGTACTGTACATGGTATGGCTGGGAGTTTTGGGGACATTGCGAGGATGCGCGATGATTGCGCTCCGTCCGCTGTTATGTGCGTCGGAGTTGCCGTGGGGGAGCCCGGTTATTGTTTGTGAGCATGAAGATTAAAGCGGTTGCCAATAATAAATTACTGATGGCAAGTGGATCCGGGGAAAATCTGAAACACAGTGACTGCACGCGTGACAAACAACTCTCTTGGCGATCGATCCTGGTGTAAATTACACACAGAGATGACCAGGCGTAGCTTTGCGTATCGTTGCTTGAGGGCCTCGTCTACACAAAACGGTCTCATGCTGTTTCCAGACGTAAGAAATGCTCACGAAAATTCTACATCGAATTATCGTTTGTCGGGCGACCTTCTGTCCGCATATCCTAAAAACTACTTTTTATTGGCAAAAAACGTTAGTGATTTCCGATTTTAATTCCGACTTTCGAAAATATCCGCACCGTTTCTTTTCGAAAAAGGGGTGGAGCCCCTGGACTTCTGGTTTGCAAAATGAAGCAGTGGCCCGTAAAAAGGGACTTGTCTCGTTGACTTGCAAAAAGGAGCTCCTGCCAACAAATCTTTTGCTTGCAAAATGAAGCTGTGCCTGGTAGAAAAAGCGTCGGAAAGACGTTCGACTTCACCACCTCGACGATGAATCTTTGGGTACTGCTGCTGCTGCTGTGCGCATTGCTTGCTGATGCCAAAATCGCCAACGAGGTAGGAATCGCAGCCGTTTCGAGCCGCAATTCCCTGTTCCCCTTCCTTCAACCGCTTTACAGCCTTGCCTGAGCAACGACAACTGCCCCAAGGGAAAGTACTGCACATGGTTTGGCCGGGAGTTCCTGGGGCATTGCGAGGTGAGTCAGTTGCGTAGATTGTTTCTGTAGTGTCATTCGCAGGCAATGGTCAAGGTTCCATATAAAAGAGCCTGTAAAAAGACGTGGATTGAAAAACTTCCAAACTTTCAGTTACTGGCAATTGGCCATTGCGCGAGGCATGACGACTGCCCTGGGTCCGCTGTTATGTGCGTGAGAGCTACCAAGGGGAGGCCCGGTTATTGCTGGTGAGCATGAAAATTGAAGCTGTTGCTAATAATAAATTACTGAAGACCATGTGGATCCGGGAAAAATGAAAGAAAGATGAGCGCGCACGGGGAAGCATTAACCACTAAAAACCCTACGGAAAATGGTTTCCCTCCCCGCTATATCCCCCCGTTAAGCGACCTTTACCCGCTTATCCGTGCCCATTTAACACCAAACATTGAAACACCAGCGAAGCACGATGCGACCGCAAGTCCACGATCCTCTACAGGGTGCCCAAAAAAAAAACGAACCATCTGGTATTTCGCCATCTTACATCAAATTGGTCCCAAAATTGGAGAGAGGCGTAACAAACCGTAAATAGCAAAAAAATCCCGATTTTTAGCCCCATAGCTTGAGTAGTTTTCGAGTTATAATAAAAATACTGTTTTTTCCGAAATTCTAAACAGTTTTTTCGGCCAACTTCTGGACTTTTCATCGATTTGCATCGACTTCCGGCTGCGAATTCCTAATTTCGTTGAAGAACTTGAGTAATGTTGCGTCGCAGAAATCGCTTCAATCCAAGCTTACAAGGAGTGCTTTTTTTGAGTCATCAGCAAAACCTTACGAGACCTAGCTCATTCGATAGAGAATTCGATTCTGAACAAAACCCCGTTGCTCTTTTTTGCAGAATGGCTATCCCTGATTTTATAAAATTAAAATACTAGTAACCGTCTCTTACCATGAGTGCCTTTCAAGCCAAAAGAGAGGCATTTGGGTGCCGTTTTAAAATTTTATAAAATCAGTGATAGCCATTCTGCAAAAAAAAACAACGGGGTTTTGTACAGAATTCAATTCTCTATCGAATGAGTTAGGCCTCGTAAGGTTTTGCCGAGGACTCAAAAAAAGCACTCCTTGTTAGTTTAGCCCGGAAAAATCCTTAGCGTAAAGAAGGCCTACAGAATCATATTCACTGACTGTTTAGGGGGTCTAATTCCACTGAAATCCTATGAAAAATGGAAAATTAATATTGTTTTTGTTCTAACTCGAGAACTACTATAGCTTGGGGCTATCAGTCAGGATTGTGATTATTTAGGGTCTGATACACCTCTCGTCCAATTTTGGGACCGATTGGATGGAAGACGGCGAAATGCCAGATGGTTAGTTTTTTTGGACACCCTGTGTATGTTTATACGAGAAACTTCATTCGGTCATAGCGTTTTCGAATCAGCTAGGCCGATCAAGCTTCTACGGGGCCCACAGTACGACGACTCAAAGCCGATAACTTTGGACCTTGGCCTGGTTTCTCGCATTAGACTTGCAAAACAAACTTATACCCCCGAACAGACGTTATGCTTACAAAATGAAACACGGTCTGGCCAAAGGTCTCGGAAAGGGAACCGGTTTTCAAAATACCTCGCATGAATGAAGCGTTCGCTGCTCTTTTTCCTGGGTCTTCTCGCTGTTGTTGTCCATGTGCAAGCTGTTGGGAAGGTAGCTTTGATACAGTATACAGAGTATCCCAAAAAATCGACCCCCTCTACTGGGCCGCAGTCAGGTACGATTGTGACGATTTAGGTATCTATCGAAAGCTCTTGAAAAGGCGAGTAAACACGCACTTTTTGTTTGCCAATACTACGTTCATTTTAATTCACTAAATTTACCACGAAAATCCATCCAAACTGCAGATTTTATGCAAAACCAGCATATTAATTGCTTGCTAAAAAGCAAACAGACCGGGGCTGATTTGATTCTTTTAAGAAATCGTTGAATATCGAGGGCGGGCTAAAAATTTTGTAAGACCAAAAGCGCTTGCTTGCTCGCCTTTCCGAAAGCTTTCGAATGGTGAAAGAATCATGCAGATCCGACTTTTCTCCGGAATGCTAGAGGGGGGGCGATTTGTTTGGGACAACCTGGGTAAGAGTTTACTTTACCGCCCCCCCCCCCACAGCCGAAGGGTCTCAAAGTTGTCGTTATTTTCGCTTATTTTGTCGGGATTTTTGCAACGCCATTCGATAGAGCGTCGAAAAATATACTAAGAGTTTTAATTTGAGCCTACAATAATGTAAAACAAAAAAAAGTTATAGCCAAAAACTTCCGGCTGGGGGGGGGGGGCAAAGTAAACCGTAGCCGACACCCTGTATCTCAAAAGGATAGCGCCATGATTTCTAGAAACTGGAATTGCTGATCTTTAGCGAAATCAATCCAGATTTGCAACCAAGACGCCGACTGCCAAGGTCCTGGACTATCAGGCAGACGTATGTATTGTGATAAATGGCGGGCCGGCAGCCACTGCGCGGTAAAATTCTGTTGAACAATCGACTATAATAAAAATCTCTCATATTTTGGTCACATTTTGCTTCAAATCCTTGTAAATTTTAAGGAAGTACACCCAGGTCGTTGCTTAGCCGCCGACGACTGCAAGCGGTATGGGACGAGATGTATCACCTATTCGGACGGAAAACCTGGTATTTGCGTGGGTCTGGTGGCACCATGATCAGGCGTTTTGGGTCGAACCCAATAAATCTTATTATGATGCTCAATAAGCAACAAAGTATTTTTATAAGGAATAATTCACAGCCTTTAAAGATTTTAAAGGGTTTTCAAAGTAAATTTGCTATCGGCTTTGCCCCTCGCTTGTCGGCCGGAAGTTTTCTGGGCTAGACTTTGCTCCCCCCTCCCGCCGCAGCCGGAGTTCCCAAAAATTTTTTGCTATGACTTTTTTATATTCCATTATTTTGAACGGTCATTAAAACTTTTAGTATATTTTTTCATGCTCTAGCGAATGGCGTATTGAAAAAACACGACTAAAAAGCGGAAATCTCGAAAAAATTGTAGAACTTCCGGCTGGGGGAGGGGGTAAAATAAAGTCTAGCCTTTTTTCGGATAGACAACATTCGACAATGTCCCAACTTCCTCAGTCGGTCTTGTTGTACGAATCATTGACTTGGAAGAAGTAAGAGTCAGCGATCAAATGCTTTGCGTGCAAAATGAAGCAGTTTCCTACCGAAAAGGACGCGGCAGTCGCGTTGGAACCAACATTTCCAATTCAAAGATGAAAGTTCGGCTTGTTCTGCTGCTGACATTTCTGGCTGGTGCCGCCGCTCTTGTATGGAAAAGATCAACTGAATGAACCCCGATCCAAATTCAGGATTTCGAACACTGCTTTCGCGATGCGGATTGTGGACGTCGGGTTCAGAGAGCAAGAATCGAGTCTGCAAATTGCAGATTCTCCCCATGATGAAATTGTACGGGGTGCGTATTGGTCTCTATTTATTTAATCTTATGCTGACGCCTAGCGCTATTTCAACATTGCCATGAAGTTTGAAACCATTCGCCGTTCAGGATTTGGCAATGTGGCAGTGCGTCGACGACGCCGACTGCGAGAAGTTTGGTGGGACGTGCCGCGGATATTCCGAGGGAGACCCCGGGAATTGTAGGTAATTCGCGAATGCCAGACGATGAGGAATGAGACTTGGAAAGATAAATGTGCTTAATATTGTACATCAACGTACTAATACAGGACACGTAAAAATTGTACCCGGTAATGTCTGCTGCGGTGGCTCTGGTGTTACAGTAATTCGAAAAAATTATAGCACTTAAATAAAATATTCCTTTGCAAGTGGCCAACCCCCCAAAAAAACACCCCGTTGGAGTTGATCAGTAAGCATAGAGTGGCTTTATTAAGGTCCGATGCGCATCGTTGCCGACAGTGGCCTGTGGAATGCTCTGCTTGCAAAATGAAGCAGTCCCCGGAAGAAAAGGCCTAAGAATGCCGTGGCTACCCATTTTTGGGCATGAAGATTACGTTACCACTCTTGCCTGTCTTTCTGGCCGGTGTCTTCGCTTTCACAGATTTGGTGAGTAAAAGTTTAACCTTGACCAGTCAAAAAAAGCCGCTTCGCGGCTTTTTTTGCCTGGCCCTCCCGGGGGGCAAGGCAATACAGGGTGCTTCCCATTCTCTTTAGTATATTTCCCGCTTGGCGCGGAGACCTTCCGTGATCTACCTATGCACCTTCTCCAAAACCAAAGAACCTTCCACCCCTCCTATTCCCCCTGAAAGAAACCCCCCAACATCCGTAGCTGATACAAAAAGAGAAGGGAAGTCTAATGGTTAACGCACCCCCCAGAAGCAAAGCTATAACCTTCTTTAGGAATAAAAAAACATAGAAGACCCTTGAAACAAAGTTGTACCCTTCTTCGAGACTAAAAAAACATCTACGAAACGCGTAATGGCTAGAATACCCTTGAAAGAAAGTTATTTCCCCTTCTTAGCTACTAAAAAACATCTACGAAACGCGTAATGGCTAGAATACCCTTGAAGAAAGTTATTTCCCCTTCTTAGCTACTAAAAAAACATCTACAGAAACGCGTAATGGCTAGAATACCCTTGAAAGAAAGTTATTTCCCCTTCTTTAGCTACTAAAAAAACATCTACGAGAATGCGTAATGGCTAGAATACTCTTGAAACAAAAGTTGTACCCCTTCTTAGCTACTAAAAAAACATCTAAGAAACGCGTAATGGCTAGAATACTCTTTGAAACAAAGTTATACCCTTCTTAGCTACTAAAAAACATCTAAGAAACGCATAATGGCTATAATACCCTTGAAAGAAAGTTATTTCCCCTTCTTAGACTAAAAACATCTAGGAAACGCGTAATGGCTAGAATACCCTTGAAAGAAAGTTATTTCCCCTTCTTAGCTACTAAAAAAACATCTAGGAAACGCGTAATGGCTAGAATACCCTTGAAAGAAAGTTATTTCCCCTTCTTAGCTACTAAAAAAACATCTACGAAACGCGTAATGGCTAGAATACCCTTGAAAGAAAGTTATTTCCCTTCTTAGCTACTAAAAAACATCTACGAAACGCGTAATGGCTAGAATACCCTTGAAAGAAAGTTATTTCCCCTTCTTAGCTACTAAAAAACATCTACGAAACGCGTAATGGCTAGAATACCCTTGAAAGAAGTTATTTCCCTTCTTAGCTACTAAAAAACATCTACAAGCGTAATGGCTAGAATACCCTTGGAAAGAAAGTTATTTCCCCTTCTTGGCTACTAAAAAACATCTAGGAAACGCGTAATGGCTAGAATACCCTTGAAAGAAAGTTATTTCCCCTTCTTAGCTACTAAAAAAACATCTACGAAACGCGTAATGGCTAGAATACCCTTGAAAGAAAGTTATTTCCCCTTCTTAGCTACTAAAAAAACATCTACGAAACGCGTAATGGCTAGAATACCCTTGAGAGAAAGTTATTTCCCCTTCTTAGCTACTAAAAAAACATCTACAGAAAGCGTAATGGCTAGAATACCCTTGAAAGAAAGTTATTTCCCCTTCTTAGCTACTAAAAACATCTACGAAACGCGTAATGGCTAGAATACCCTTGGAAAGAAAGTTATTTCCCTTCTTGGCTACTAAAAAACATCTACGAAACGCGTAATGGCTAGAATACCCTTGAAGAAAGTTATTTCCCCTTCCTAGCTACTAAAACATCTACGGAAACGCGTAATGGCTAGAATACCCTTGAAGAAAGTTATTCCTTCTTAGCTACTAAAAACATCTAAGAAATGCGTAATGGCTATAATACTCTTTGAAACAAAGTTGTACCCCTTCTTAGCTACTAAAAAAACATCTAAGAAACGCGGACTGGCTAGAATACCCTTGAAAGAAAGTTATTTCCCCTTCTTAGCTACTAAAAAACATCTAAGAAACGCGTAATGGCTAGAATACTCTTTGAAACAAAGTTGTACCCCTTCTTAGCTACTAAAAAAACATCTAGGAAAAACGCGGACTGGCTAGAATACCCTTGAAAGAAGTTATTTCCCCTTCTTGGCTACTAAAAAAACATCTAAGAAACGCGTAATGGCTAGAATACTCTTTGGAAACAAAGTTGTACCCTTCTTAGCTACTAAAAAACATCTAAGAAACGCGTAATGGCTAGAATACCCTTGAAAGAAAGTTATTTCCCCTTTTTAGCTACTAAAAAACATCTAAGAAACGCGTAATGGCTAGAATACTCTTTGAAACAAAGTTCTCTCCCTTCTTTGATACTAAAAAAACATCTAAGAAACTCGAAATGGCTAGAATACTCTTTGAAACAAAGTTGTCACCCTTCTTAGCTACTAAAAAAACATCTAAGAAACGCGTAATGGCTATAATACTCTTTGAAACAAAGTTGTACCCCTTCTTAGCTACTAAAAAAACATCTAAGAAACGTAATGGCTAGAATACCCTTGAAAGAAAGTTATTTCCCTTCTTAGCTACTAAAAAACATCTAAGAAACCGTAATGGCTAGAATACCCTTGAAAGAAAGGTTATTCCCTTCTTGGCTACTAAAAAAACATCCTAAGAAACGCGTAATGGCTAGAATACCCTTGAAACAAAGTTGTACCCCTTCTTAGCTACTAAAAAACATCTAAGAAACGCGTAATGGCTAGAATACCCTTGAAAGAAAGTTATTTCCCTTCTTAGCTACTAAAAAAAACATCTAGAAACCGCGTAATGGCTAGAATACTCTTTGAAACAAAGTTGTACCCCTTCTTAGCTACTAAAAAACATCTAAGAAACGCGTAATGGCTAGAATACTCTTTGGAAACAAAGTTGTACCCCTTCTTAGCTACTTAAAAAAACATCTAAGAAACGCGTAATGGCTAGAATACTCTTTGAAACAAAGTTGTACCCCTTCTTAGCTACTAAAAAACATCTAAGAAACGCGTAATGGCTAGAATACCCTTGAAAGAAAGTTATTTCCCCTTCTTAGCTACTAAAAAAAACATCTAAGAAACACGTAATGGCTATAATACTCTTTGAAACAAAGTTATTCCCTTCTTAGCTACTAAAAAACATCTAGGAAACGCGTAATGGCTAGAATCACCCTTGAAAGAAAGTTATTTCCCTTCGTAGCTACTAAAAAACATCTAAAGAAACGACGTAATGGCTAGAATACCCTTTAAAGCAAAGAGATTTCCTTCTTAGCTACTAAAAAACATCTAAGAAACGCGTAATGGCTAGAATACCCTTGAAAGAAAGTTATTTCCCCTTCTTAGCTACTAAAAAACATCTACATGGAAGCGTAATGGCTTAGAAAGACTCTTTGAAACAAGAGTTAGTCCCTTCTTAGCTACCAAAGAACATCTAGAAACAGCGTAATGGCTAGAATACTCTTTGAAACAGTAAAATTGTGCCTTCTTAGCTACTAAAAAACATCTAAGAAACGCGTAATGGCTAGAATACCCTTGAAAGAAAGTTATTTCCCCTTCTTAGCTACTAAAAAAACATCTAAGAAACGCGTAATGGCTAGAATACTCTTTGAAACAAAGTTGTACCCCTTCTTCGCTACACAAAACATCTAAGAAACCGTAATGGCTGGAATACCCTTGAAAGAAAGTTATTTCCCCTTCTTAGCTACTAAAAAAACATCTAAGAAACGCGTAATGGCTAGAATACTCTTTGAAACAAAGTTGTACCCCTTCTTAGCTACTAAAAAACATCTAAGAAACGTGTAGTATGGCTAGAATACCCTTGAAAGAAGTTATTCCCCTTCTTAGCTAATAAAAAAACATCTAAGGCATGCGTAATGGCTAAGAATACTCTTTGAAACAAGTTGTGCCCCTTCTATAGCTGCTAAAAAAACCCAAGGAAACGTAATGGCTAGAATACCCTTGAAAGAAAGTTATTTCCCCTTCTTAGCTACTAAAAAAACATCTACGAAACGCGTAATGGCTAGAATACTCTTTGAAACAAAGTTGTACCCCTTCTTAGCTACTAAAAAAACATCTAAGAAACGCGTAATGGCTAGAATGCCCTTGAAAGAAAGTTGTACCCCTTCTTAGCTACGAAAAAAACATCTAAGAAACGCGTAATGGCTAGAATGCCCTTGAAAGAAAGTTATTTCCCCTTCTTAGCTACTAAAAAAACATCTAAGAATCGCGTAATGGCTAGAATACCCTTGAAAGAAAGTTGTACCCCTTCTTAGCTACTAAAAAAAACATCTAAGAAACGCGTAATGGCTAGAATACCCTTGAAAGAAAGTTATTTCCCCTTCTTAGCTACTAAAAAAACATCTACGAAACGCGTAATGGCTAGAATACTCTTTGAAACAAAGTTGTACCCCTTCTTAGCTACTAAAAAAACATCTAAGAAACGCGTAATGGCTAGAATACTCTTTGAAACAAAGTTGTACCCCTTCTTAGCTACTAAAAAACATCTAAGAAACGCGTAATGGCTAGAATACCCTTGAAAGAAAGTTATTTCCCCTTCTTAGCTACTAAAAAAACATCTACGAAACGCGTAATGGCTAGAATACTCTTTGAAACAAAGTTGTACCCCTTCTTAGCTACTTAAAAAACATCATGAAACACGTAATGGCTAGAATACTCTTTGAAACAAAGTTGTACCCCTTCTTAGCTACCAAAAAACATCTAAGAAACGTAATGGCTAGAATGCCCTTGAAAGAAAGTTGTACCCCTTCTTAGCTACGAAGAAAACATCTAAGAAACGCGTAATGGCTAGAATGCCCTTGAAAGAAAGTTATTTCCCTTCTTAGCTACTAAAAACATCTAAGAATCGCGTAATGGCTAGAATACCCTTGAAAGAAAGTTGTACCCCTTCTTAGCTACTAAAAAAAACATCTAAGAAACGCGTAATGGCTAGAATACCCTTGAAAGAAAAGTTATTTCCCCTTCTTGGCTACTAAAAACATCTACGAAACGCGTAATGGCTAGAATACTCTTTGTAACAAAGTTGTACCCCTTCTTAGCTACTAAAAAAACATCTAAGAATCGCGTAATGGCTAGAATACCCTTGAAAGAAAGTTGTACCCCTTCTTAGCTACTAAAAAAACATCTAAGAAACGCGTAATGGCTAGAATACCCTTGAAAGAAAGTTATTTCCCCTTCTTAGCTACTAAAAAAACATCTACGAAACGCGTAATGGCTAGAATACTCTTTGAAACAAAGTTGTACCCCTTCTTAGCTACTAAAAAAACATCTAAGAAACGCGTAATGGCTATAATACCATTGAAAGAAAGTTATTCACCCTTCTTTAATACTAAAAAACATCTAAGAATAGCGTAATGGCTAGAATACCCTTTAAAACAAAGTCCTAAACCTTCTTTAATACTAAAAAAAGCAATAAAAACCGTTGCGAAACAATTACTCCTTTGTTTGGGGATTTCTGCTACCATTAATGCGCGAACGGCCCCTGTGACCTCTGACCCCTCCCCCTTTCCCCGGGACATGCCCTGGGGGCACGTTGACCTGGGGGCATTGGGGTCCCGCAGCGATCCGTGCGGACGGACGGTCGGGCGCACGGACATTAGCAATTTATATATAAGTGATAATTCGAAATTTATTGCAGCATTCCCATACATGCGTCCGAGATGCTGAGTGCCGACGCCAAAAATTGGGGGCACAGAACGAGATTTGTAAATTAAGAATTCTCCCCGTGCTGCTCAAGTTCTGCGGGGTAAGGCTCATGCTGGATTTTTCGACGTTTAAAGGGTCACGAAGCCGAAATTTTGGTGCCTGGCGATTTTTTGTTTGAAACGGTCGAAAAACACAAGAGTTGCTGCCGAAAAGTACCATCATATTTTTGTGCGAAACCTTGACCCCCATTCATGACTCTCGTTAATTCTCTGCTCAATTTTTATAATGGAAAGGGCAGGATGGATTCAATGTTTGTCAAAACTTCGAAATTCACGTGTTTTAACGAACATGCGGAGCAGTGGAGTTGAGGCAGTATCCGGTTATTAGGCAGCAATCATGGGTTGGGGGTCGACTAGATGAAGCTTTCTGGGACTTGACAATTCCAGGAACTGGACCCATGGCAGTGCGTCGACGACGCGGACTGCAGACACGTTGGAGGGGAGTGCGTCGGATATACAGAGGGGAATCCTGGGGTTTGTGAGGTGCTGGTCAATCCCGCACGTTAACAAATCGCGGCTGACAATAAATTGTTTTAAACGAAACGCTAATTCGGCCAGAAAAAAACTACGTTTTATCAGGCAAAATCGATTCGGAAATACTGGGTGTCCCAAAAAAAAAAGCACCCCCCTCTAGCGGTCCGGGGGAAACTCAGATCAGGATGATTTTATACCATTCGAAGCCCGCGAAAAGGGAGAAAACAAGCGGGTTTCAATAACTAAAATTTATTCTTATTCGTCCGATATTCAACGTTTTTGTAGAAAACATGCAGCTTTTCAATAGGAATTTGGCAATTAGCATGCAGATCTCGCGTAAATCTGCCGTTTTCTTGGTTTTTGGAGCTAAAATTCGCGAATAAAAATGATAATAAAGAAAATCAACCCTCCTTGTTTCTCGCCTTTCCAGAGCTTTCGATAGCTCCCTAAACGGTGGAAATCGGACACGACTGCGCGCCGCTAGAGGGGGTGCTTTTTTTGAGACCCTGTAGAAGGACGTTAAAC
>CATQJA010002415.1:0-23436 GCA_958295435.1 Mesorhabditis spiculigera
AACACAAATCAGGAACAGGTGGATTTCGATGGCGAAACCGGAAGCTGAATCTGGAACTTTCCAGGTTATTGAGAATTTAGGTGACCGATGCTCACTTTTGCCCCTTCTTCGCTTATATCATCTTGGAGACGGTAGCCAAATTAATGGCAAGGAGATACCGGGGAAGATCTCGGATAGACGTCCCATATTTGGGTTGGCGACGGCCATTTGCTACTGCAAAAAGCAGAAATAAGGCCTCACGCTCCCTCTCTCTCTCTCGCTCCGTCTCTCTCTCTCTCTCGCTCTCTGTCTCTCTCTCTCTCTCCTGGCTCCCTCTCAGCTTTCTCTCTCTCTCTCTCCCTCTGACTCTTTCTCGCTCTCTCTCTCCCTCTACCTTGGCCGCCTCTAGCGTCAGCGTCGGATACCCCCCCTCATCAGCTTCATACAAATTGTTCACGCTGAAGTTTTCATAAGAGGAATGCGACTCCTATACATAAGCATAACAATCCAGCAGCCTATAATAAACCAAGTAGTCCAGATCTAAAGAATATATTTTCACTGCAGAAAATACTGTATTGTCAAAATTCCGCAATTAAATTTTCATGGCGTTTAAATTCCTGTAATTTTGTAATTTAATAGAATTGAATAGCAGGATACCCAAAATTCGTCCTTTCAGTTAATTTTGGATTGGCGGCTACGCTACACTCCAAATGACGCGTATCAATTTTGCCTACGTCCATGTGAAAAAGCAAAGGAAAAGAGAATTTTTAAAGACTATGCGACGTTTTCGTGGTTTACTATACCTTTAAGTGAAACAACTAACGCGATTATGCATAAACCGGCATCCAGATTATCGTGAATCGATTCAGATGTAACAAAATCAGATTTAAATTTTGTGTATAAATAGCAGTAATATAGAAGGTAAAAAGACGCGATATGGCGTGAATGACCTCTCGATGCCGACGTACCATCCGGAGAATATTGTTAATTCACTTAATTTGAAGGTGATGAAATAATTGAGGTATGTAATTAGGTTCTGAAAACAGTATTCAATTCATTTTTCGTAAATATTAGATCCAGATTAGAACAAATTAATCGAAAAAGCTGATAAAACTCACCACGACTATCACTAGCAGGTAAACCTTATAGAACGGAGCTCTCCATTAAGGCCGGACTTTTTAATAAGCATATAATTGTTAATATTACCAAAATAGCTGAAGGGGATACCATAGCTTAGGTAGATTTAAAAATTGATCCAGCATTTTTTGTGAGTTACAAGAAAAATCACTACAACGTGGGAGGACGCAGATCCGCAAGACGCATCAAAAACGCAGAAAAATTATGTATCATCTCCAGGGACTATCGTTTTTCGTCCCGTGGAACAGGGTCAAAATAACGGATTTTTTTAGCTGTTTTTCGAATCTGTGAAATCGATTTTTAGAATCCGTGAGGAAAAATACCAAATTGAAACTTGAAACTGAGTTCAATAAAAGATTTTTTGAACTGTCTGAAAACTAAAAGTCAGGAAGTTCGCTCTCAAAAAAATCACAAAAAAGCAAATCTTTTTCGAGCTAAAGTACCAGAAAAATAAATTCGCAGACGTCAAAAAAAAATGTACAATCCTCGGTCTAGGTAGAGTATCCCTGGGGATGGGCCTGTTTTTCAGAGAATCGGCAAGGACTGGAACATTTGGAATTCCCTAGTTTGATGAATAGTGTACCAGCCGAGACGCGTAAAAAAGTATCTAAAACCCAACGAACGCGTTTCGAACTTGAATTCAGAAGCGTGGTCAGGTGGAAAGGGCTCCAAATCAATCTTCTCCACATTTTTTGACAACGACTTGAATGAGACACGGCACTAGTGCTGTACTTCTTATACCAGTCGTAGTTTAGTGGTTACAGGCAACAGTCATTCGTCAAAAAAGTATAGGTAATTGAAGAAGCGAATAACAATTAGCAGAGAGGGAGTCATCGAGGAGAGAGAGCGAGAGAGGCAGAGAGAGACAGGGAGAGAGAGAAAGAAAGACAGCGAGAGAGCGTGTGAGAGAGTGAGAGAGACAGGAGACAGGACCGACAGCGACAGAGACGAAACGAAGAAAGAGGGAGTGACAGAGAGACAGAGTGAGATCGAGAAATCAATAGAAGAAATAGAGACAGGGAGAAAGAGATAGTGAGAAAAAAGCAAGGGAGAGAACGAACGAGAGAGAAAGAGAGAGAGCGAGTGAGAGAGAGAGAGAGAAATCGTAACTTGTGATTGATTAAAGACTGACATGCCCATTGAAACAAGCCCCGTACCTGCGTCCGGCTGCGGCAGCTCCCAATTTCCGAACCGCCGAAGAACTTGTGGAAAATTCGGCCAATTATTTCCGTTTTTGGCATCAAGTATCGGAAATTAGTCCGTACCAGTTTCTGGGCCAAATCCGGTATTCACTGGGGAAGGTTTGGGGCAGCTTCCAGCCCCAATAACTTGTTAAAAATGTTCTTTACTGTTGGGAGCAGAATTCGAAAGTGTTTTTCTGGACTATGCTCAAAATTTACGTTTGGTGAACGACAGCTGAAAAATGGGCAACGGCGGCCATCAAAGCAAATTCTCTCCAAAACCGTCGTCAATCAACTGCGAAAAAGGTTTATGTTCGGAACATCAAGACAGTATCAAATGGGCCATGTCAGATTGCAAGACTCCAGAAGCAAGCATGAATGGAACTCCTCTAAGCTGTTTTTGTCGTCCGATCAAGATAAAAAGTGAGTCAAGGTACCTCATATCAATAAATTTTGTTGCATAAGAACATTAATGAAATTTTAATTAATCAAACTAAGCGCGAAAAAATGATTAGATTCGATTCCTCAGGTCTGTGCCACTCCTCCAAAAATGTCATCAATTTGCCAACAAATACACCCCTACAAGCTCAATTCGATGAATTTCGAAGGTTTATTCACAGTACAGCCGTCTGGGTGGGGAGGCCGACTTTGGAGACCTTCAGGATCCTCGAAGAGTCGGGACGCTTCTTCTTGAACGGCTTATAGTAATACATTTCAAAAAATTGGCGCCGGAGATTGGAGTTGAAGATCAGACCGACGAAGGACTCGCCGAGGGTCGTGAAGTCGGAGGCCAGGTTGATCTGAATATAAAAAATTAGTAAAATTGGGTTGTTGTGTTGTACTGCCTATGTCATAAGCCAAAAGCTGTACTACGTTTCACACCTAAGTACTGAAAGTATTTTTTCCGATACTTAAAGAGCCCGGATGTTTCGAATCCCGTAAAAACTGACCATGAATGTCCTCATACCGGCGTCCATTGCTATACGAGACATGGCAATCTGGAAAAAGTTTTTTTAAGAGACCGCGACAATAAACTCCATCCTTAGACAAAGAGAGAGAGAGATAGATAGAGAGAGAGCGAGAAAGAGAGAAAGAGCGAGAGAGAGAGAGATATAAAGAGAAAGAGACAGAGAGAGAGGGATACAGAGTGAGACAGAGAGAGAGAGAGAGACAGAGTAGGAGCGAGACCGATAGAGAGAGAGGGAGCGAGAGAGAGCGAGAGAGCGAGAGAGAAGATGGAGAGCTATAGAACCAGGTAGACTCATTGGGAGTTCGGAAACTAAGCGTTTAACATACCACAGCTCCCATCAGTATAAGTTGCATGACCAGCGTGGCCATATTTATCATGATCAGGTTGATTTCGGCTGACCGGCCATTTGGGATTCTGAAAAAATCCATTTTGATACGGACTAACTTGCGGCATGTCCACAAGGATTTGCCTACTTACTTTGCTTTCTTCCAACGAATCCACGCCAACTTTGCGAACGTCACTAAGTTGATGACCAACGAGGCCAGCGGGTAAATTTGGGAGCACAGGCTCAGCGCCTTGTTGGCAAAGACGATTTGCTGAAAAGAAATAGGGGTAAAACGATAGCTTTAGAAGAAGGATTTTTGCTTAATGGATCTGGTCTACTTTTTGACTTTTTTTTGCTTGAATTTAGGAACTTGAATATTGAAAAGCGTTCCCGTACCGCCGCCGCCTCAGCCGACGTTTCAGCGTATCCATTATTGTTCACGTAAAGATTCGTAACGAATAAGCATTGATAAGCTAGACAGTTTCCGCCAAAGAAGCAGACAACGCAGAGGAAGACCACGAAACTGTTCCGCCAGATCTAAATTATCTTACAGTATAGTTATGGATGACCGTATACTCTATGCCTTTTTACTACCTGATTTTCCGCGCAATTTTTCAACTTTAGATAACTTAAATTTAGACACATCTCAAAAATATCGAAAGACTAGATTACCTGGTTATGCGCCAGCGGCAACCAAACGATCGTGAACCTATTCAAATGAAGCAGAATTAGGGATAAGCTTTGGCAATGAAAAGCACCTAAATCAATAGGTTTACGCAACCAGATTTAAGTTTTGATACCTATATTATAAGTATAAAATATCCTATAAAGTCCAAAATATCGCTCCTCGATGCCGACATAGAAATCGGTCAGGAATTGGAGCTCTCGTAGCTTGAAGGTGATGTAGGTGTTGACGTAGGTGAGAAGATACTAAAAATATATTTCTCTCTCATTCTCTCTCTCTCCTTCTCTCTCTCTCTCTCTCTCTCTCTCTCTCTCTGTTTCTCTTTCCCTCTCTCTCTCTCTCTCTCTTTCCATAACTTACCACAATCAGCACATAAAGATATAGCTTATAAAATGAACTAATAGCCAACATCTTCTTCTTTATTATGCATATTATCAGCAGCACCAACACGACGAAACCCGGAATACCGTAGCTGAGAAATATCAGAAAGTGATCCAGCATTTTCTAAAATCATAAAGAAAATATTCTATGCTGGAATTATGCTATTAGATGCACTCAATCGGAACTCAATCGCGAATTACTATGTGTGGGAATCCGTCCAACTTAACAATGTTCAGCGGGTTTTTCCGGGTTCCCAGGCTCGTTTATTTTTCGACAAAAACATATTTCATTGCTCGATTCCCAGCTTAAATGATGCTAATTTTGTAGTGAACATTTTGGTGTTTGGAATCAGAAATCTGTTTCTAAAAATCGTTGTGTGAATTTTGGTTGAGAGACGGATGGAAGGTACGGGAAAGACCCTTCTCTCTTTGCTGAATGGCCGAGTCGAATAATTCATGTACACAAAAATATTCAAATGCATGGTTCGGAAATAGAAGGGATGTCCCAAGGATCGGTACGCGGCGGGGTTTACGGTACGGTGCTAAGCTACGCAAATTTTTTTTGGGGTTTTTTTGGGAACAATGAGTGGTCGTCGGACCGAATAAAAATTCTTACAAAAACAGAACGTTTCGCACAAAAAAACCCAAAGGAAACGCCTTGCAGAAGCCCCACTAGAGTTTAAAATTCGGTTAAACGAATTTCCCAACTCAAAGAATTAGTAAAACTGGTAATCGACGTCTGCCTACGCGTGGGTCCAGACAACTACGTGGCCGGTGCAAACACGCTTTCTAGAGCTATTGGATTTTAATGTTTCAGAGCCTTATAAAACTTGTAAAACAAGCAGAACCAAGCCGAATATTACCAACCACGGTCTTTGGCAGTTTTGCAGAATCGGGAAGTGCCTTGTTTGCAACGGGACGCTGCCCAGTTTTTACAAAACATTATTACGCGGTTTTTTTAGGTTAATAGAACAGCCTTTCTCAGCATTTCAGCCTTTTCTTAATGTCAAGCTGATCGGTTTTTTAATCAAGTGGTTCTGCAGATTCAAAAAAAAAGAACAGCAGCAAAAAAAATTCTGCACGAGGTGGTGGTGGTCCTCTTCTAGAAACGTCTTAGGTAAGCTCTGAGATTCTAATTAACTGAAAACTTTGAGGTTAAGAGGTGCTAGCTGCAGGGTTCAGGCCCGGAAAGTGCCCTCAAACACCCTCTGACACCCCTTTCAAACCCCCCAAAATTGAATGCTCGTCAAACATCGGCAAACACATTGGCAAGAAGCAGACAAAAGGAACGCAGAAAAGACGTAAGACAATATGATTCTCTAGGGGGCTTCCGCTTCAGGACGCTTTGTGCTTTATGTTGCAGCAAATTAAGGAAATCATTGAAATTCAAAAGATACCTCGTTATTAAATGGACCGCCGACGGCACAGCTGACATGTCATTAATGAGCTCATCGCAGCCCACAAAAACCCGCAAAAATGGCCAGCAAATTAGTGTCTGGAGTGCGAAATTGGATCGTGATTTGGGGGTTTGGTTCCGGTGAACCTTGAAAAAGTGTAGTAAAGGCAAGATTTTCCAGCTGCTGGAAGTTGGGAGGATATTCTGCACTTATCTTAACGTATTGTGTCGGGTCAAGTGAAAAATGTCAAGAGGAAACTCGCTATGGATGTGAAATTGTCATCATAGTCCAGCGGTTTTTTGGACGGAGACCAAAGTTGAATTCTGCAAAAGACCTGCAGTCTGGGGAGAGGTCGCAAAAATTCAGAAAACCGGATTAGCGTATTGGGCTTTCCGCTTTTGTAGAAACTGTGCTCGATACGCTAAAAGAACTACCCCCTATAAGGTCCCGAAGAAAACTTGGATGGGGACGTTTTTTACATCGCTCAAAAAGTTTCTAGCGGCTAGAAAACAGGCCAGTTTCGTTTTCAAATATTTTTCATGTTAACACTGGGTTTTCTTAAAACCAAATGATACTTTCCACTTCAATCCAAAGCCGTTCAAAGAGGAGATTCAACGACCCCGGTTTTCGACACAGAAAGGGCTTGCTTTCTGGCCTTGACGCGAGCGTCCAGATTCGGTTTCCGGAAGGCTAGAGGATCGGCCAGAAACAGAAACTATTTCTGTTTCTGAAAACTGTCAAACGGTTACGGTATCCGAAAAAAAATAGCAGAAAGGAAGCTGCGAAAAACACCAAGATACCCTTGGCAACTAGGGAAAGTATACTGTTTTCTTGCTAATTACGTTAATTTCTTGACTTTTTCGTTTTAGCATCTATAAAATCAGTACAAAGTAATGCATACATGACTTTTTACAGTTGTTTTTTCTGCGACGTCCCGTTTTTAGGGAGGGCACCGTTGCGTAAATGAACCTTCCCTTTATCCAAAAAAAGCGGAAGCGGATGTTTTATAAATAGCGTTCTTTGGAATAAAATGGAAATGGGCAACACCTCATTTTTCCGCAAGACAGTGCTGTACTTTTTTTCAATGAGGAGACGTTTTTACCGATCTTTATGGTTATGCTGTTTTTATGGTGGGAGAATTAGATGTTTTGTTGGAAAAACTGGAACAAGATTTACTACTGGAAGCGTTCCTTGGAATGAAATGCAAACGGTCACGAGGTTCCCACCCTTTAGGTTTACCCATCCAGTTAATAGCCATGGAATGGCCGTAATTACCCCCTTTATCGTTGATTGAAAAACAAAAATGGCACATTACACTGCAGCGGCGTTAAATTGGATGCGTCCCGTTTTTGTGTGCTTTAATTTCGGGTGGAACTTTGGAGCTAGTCATTAAATATAGTATGTACAAAAATCCTAAAGTGTGGGAAATATGCCAGAATCAGAAGGGCTAGTTTCAAAACTCCGAAACTGAGTATGTCGACATTCCAACGACGACATTTCAGAGTGTCGCAATTTCGCCGTTTTTGAAATTTCATAAGATCGATATTTCAGAATACCGAAATTACAGAACGTC
Organism: Mesorhabditis spiculigera; assembly: GCA_958295435.1. Taxonomy (NCBI): domain Eukaryota; kingdom Metazoa; phylum Nematoda; class Chromadorea; order Rhabditida; family Rhabditidae; genus Mesorhabditis; species Mesorhabditis spiculigera. Next base: position 7,628 of record CATQJA010002415.1, read on the forward strand.
GAAATTTACTGACTTAATCACCCGAAAAAAACCAATTCATATGCAAAAAAAATCCTCATATTTATGAAATTTGGCATTATGAACCTTTTATTAATAATCGGAATAAGTATTATATAACCTTCGATTCGGAAGTGTGATTTAATAATCGGAAAGCTAAGATAAAGCGCGAATAAACCAGAACAGCAAAAAAGTAAACCGAACACTGCTGAAAAATCGTATTTTCGAAAAAAATGCCTTGAACAGAACTTGTGGGAATCTTTCTCAGCTTTTGAAAATCAGTGTGGTGAAGAGCGCCCTTTGGAAATTCGTAATTATGTTTTCGTGGTAAAGTTTTTGTGTATAATTCCTGGCCTTGGCTGCTTCTTTTTTTTGTCTCGTGTAGGGGGTTGTGCACCAAGTGCATTTCGAGGTAACCAAGCAGTTTTCAGAAGTCAACTGAAATACAGATTGCCGGTTTCGGGATCGCCGACGCAGTGGTTCATGGGTCTTTTTGAAATTGAAAACCTTACCTAAAAGTTATTTGGTATCAGAATCTCGCATTTTCAGAATCTCGCATCTTCATAATCTCGCAATTCCCATAGACTAGCTGCATTTCTACTAACTACAACTAGCAGAGCCTCGGAATTTGGAAGTTTCTGGAAACGTTGGGGGGTTTCCAGGAACGCACGACAACCGTCTAATCGAGGCGCAGCAACAGGGCGTGAAGCAGACACCCATTGCCATCGATTACCAAGCCCAGCGTGCTCTCGTCGAGGCGTACGACACATACGATCATCTCGAATTCCTTAAATTAGTGGCCCAAACATTCGATTCATTTGTTGTGATCCGCCTACTCTGTGATAAATCATCATTCATCGAATTCTTGGAAATCTTGGAAATCCCTTGGAAAAGTTGCGAGACTGAAATCGCGAGATTCTGAAAATGTGAGATTCTGAAATCGCGAGATTCTGAAAATGTGAGATTCTGAAAATGCGAGATTCTGAAAATGCGAGATTCCGAAAATGCGAGATTCTGAAAGATTCCCCCTAAAAGTCTAATTAATTTACTTAAACTAGACTCACCTACATTACTTAAAAGTGTTTTTTCACAATAGAGCTCAGCTGGCGAGAGAGAGAGAGAGTGAGAGAGAGCGCATGCGCGAGAGACAGAAGAGAGTAAGAGAGAGCGAGGGAGAACAGTTTGATTCAGGCTCTTTTTAAAGTCGCTCATAACAGATTTAGGTAAGGTCGTTTTCGGGCCATCAACTTTACAGACTTCGCTTCCTCCACTTTTTTATTGTTAGACTAATTTGCATTGCATCATACCCTTGGTTTCAAACGCATCCAGGGACGTAGCGTAATACCGGCCCCGGGGCCCCCAGCCCCGAAATCGGCCCGGGCCCGAAAATTTCAGAAGGGGGGACCCTTATGATTTTTATTTTCTCAAAAATTTTGCTGCCTGCGGCGCTATTTTTTCACGTTTTTACGGCTATTTGTAGAGCTAAGTAACCTTTTTTTTCAAAAATTTTTGCCTGCGGCGCTGTTTTCTTTCTGAATGAAGGGTAGATTTTTTTTCTAAAAGATCATAGCGAGATGGGCGGCGGGTCCGAAGCCAAAACATTGCGTGACTCATCCTCAGAGCTGGGGACCGACTCTCCATTTCATCGACTCGATTTGTTTCTTTCCGAAATCTGATAGTCCCGACATTTCCTTTTAAATTATCTATTAAAAACAGATTTTCAGATTAATCGTTCCATTTTTGCTGTTCCTGCCCAGTTTTCAATTGCATAAAACCACTTACGCAATGAATTTGGCCGGGGTGTAATTTGTGTCGGCCAGTGGGCACCAAAATTTCCCAGATCTGCATACGATTTCTTAACTTTTATGCATACATTATACAAATCCTTTGATATTTAGACCCTTTGAATTTCAATTTGCGCTATTTTAGAGAAGTTGACTGAATTCAGTAAAGTTGGTGCAACGGTATGCATTAGATTACGGGCGGAAGTTTGAATTCAACCAGATTCAAAGAATTGCAATAAATTGCAATGAACTGAAAAAACTAATAAACGTTTCCTAAAACGGTGAGGATATCGCCGCTATGAAAAAGGTATAATATAGCTATGAAAAACAGTAAAAATGAAATCTGAATGAAATATGAAATCTCAATATTTTTGAGCTGTCTTGGCTTTGTATTGCAAGCCCATGAAATTTGATTTCCGTCGTTTTCGCTTCGAGAATTTTATCATATCGAAGTTTGCAGGAAAATAACAATAGATAGTACATGAAACTTAAAATAAGGATTATCTAATCTCCTCTATTGATCCATTAATGCGCCGCGATACCTTTTCAGCCCCGCAGGGCATCGCAAATCGAGAGGGGCGATTGATAAGACATGGTACGGGAATTGTCACAATTAGCTAAGCAATCCTTCGTTTTGTCTATAATTTTTTCTTTGATTTTTCCTTGCCAATAAGTTTTGCAAAAACATTGTTTATTACAGTACTCGGGCGACATGACCTCTGACGGTGCACCGTTAAGCTGTACGGTCAGGACGTCGGCGAACATCGCGCTCGTCAAGTATTGGGGCAAACGCGACTCGGTGAGATTGAATTAAATTTCGATTCAATTGATCTTCTTTATATCGTAGATTAAACCTACTATCCTACTATATATAAAAAAATAGTGTCTGTGTGTGTGTGTCTGTGTGCATTTGCATGCAACTTCCGTCAGGTTGTTCCAGTAGTATCTCAATAAGGGGAGTAGTTAAGCGCATGTTTGATACGTCATTAGGTGCGTAATGGCCTGGGGATGACTGCACACCAATAAAATTTTCAAAAATGAGCAGTTTTCGACATTAAAATAAAGTTTTTGTTCAAAAATGGGCCACCCTCTTTGTTAGGAAGCAATTAGCATACGCCGGAAGTTGCGCCGGAAGTATATATAAAAAAATAGTGTCTGTGTGTGTGTGCCACTTTGCATACAACTTCCGTCAGGTTGTTCCAGTAGTATCTTAATAAGGGGAGTAGTTAAGGGCATGTTTGATACGTCATTGGGTGCGTAATGGTCTGGGGATGACTGCACGCTAATAAAATTTTGAAAAATTATATGTTTTCGACGTTAAAATTAAGTTTTTGCTGAAAAATCCAGGACCCTCTTTGTTAGGAAACAATTAGCATACGCCGGATGTTGCTCTCATTTTTTGTCATCGAAAATCGCGAGAATTATGCAAAGTGAAGAATATCATGGGATCACCCTGGTATCTATTAAAATAACAAGGTATAAAATATCTAATCGCTTTGTTTATTTAAGGACCTGATTCTTCCTCTAAACGACTCTGTATCGCTCAACATTGATGCGCTAAATGCCGACACAACCATCGTGGCCTCGTCAGAATTTTTGGCAGATTCCGTTGAGGTATGAAAAAGTTTTTAAATACTCAACGATTCCATTTACAGGTTAATGGGAAGAAATATGATTGTGGTGAAAACACCCGATTTTATCGAGTTTTTCAGGTATGACTTTAGCCCGTTGCTTTCTAGTTATTTTCAGGCCGTCAGGAAGCTCCTTGAGTCACGCGAATCATCCGCATCGTCGCGGCTTCATTTTGAGGTAACTTCAAATGTTTTAAAACTGAAAAAAAATTAAGTTTTACAATTGGAAAAAGCGTAGACGAGGATAAAAAGTGATAATTTTAGATATATTTTTTGTAATCTTAAAAAGAGCACATTCCGAATTTTGGTGATATTTCACAGGAGAGACGCTAATTTTCAGGTAGTCTCCACTACGAATTTTCCGGTCGCTTCCGGCCTCGCTTCAAGTGCTGCCGGATTTGCTGCGATCGCATATGGGATGAAGACACTTTTCGGGTTCAGCCAGGATGAAGCTTCGAGATTGGCTAGATTAGGTGAGCAACCCAAATCTTGATCTTTATGCCACGCTAACTGCCTCTCTTTGCCTCACTCTATCTCTCTCTCACTCTCTCTCTCTCTCACTCTCTCTCTCTCTCTCATAATCATGCTCCCTATTAGGCTCCGGCTCGGCGGTTCGCTCACTGGACGGCGGGCTAGTTCGTTGGCGTCGTGGGACTCGAGCTGATGGTATTGATTCTGTGGCTGAGGTAAGTAAAAATTAATTAGATGTAATTAGCACTGTCCGTCTTCTGTAAATTTTTGGAATCTGTTCTCTTCGGTTTTTAAAATAATTGCTCTCCATTTAGCAACTCTTCCCAGCCAGTCATTGGCCCTCGTTGAGAGCCCTGATTTTTGTGGCAAACGATCAGGAGAAGAAGGACGGCTCGACCAAGGGAATGCAGGTATCGAAAAATCATAAAACCACAGTAATTCGTGCCGATTTTTTTGGATGTTGACGAAATATATCCATAGTAATACAGCCATAGTGATATATCGAACCTGAAATTCCCCACCTAGATGTGAATTTTATAGATGACCGTTGAGACGAGCAGCCTACTTCAGGAGCGAGTCGCTGGCGTCGATGAGGCCATCAATAGGTATCATTTTTTTTGAAATAACGAATAAATATAAAAAAATAGTGTTTGTGTGTGTGTGCCACTTTGCATGCAACTTCCGTCACCATGTCCGGAGGATATCTCGATAGGGGAAGGGTATTAAGCGACGTATGATAAGTCATTAGGTGCGTAATGGTTCTGGGATTACTGCACGTTTATTAGATTTTACAAAATTAATTGCTTTAAACATAACATATTAGTTTTTGTAAAAATTTCGGGAACCCGCGTTGTTAGGAAATAATTAGCATGCACCGGAAGTGGCGGTAGCTTATATAATCAAGTAGAGAGGGTCATTTTTCATTTTTCCTCATCTGGATGCGAGAGACGTATGCAGAATAAGGAATATTATGGGGTGAGACGGGGCCAGGGTTGAAAGTCGCGAAGCGGCTTTTCAACCCTGGTAACGAATAATATCCAAGTTTTATAGTCTAACCCAAGCGTTCGCTGCCAAGGATTTCTCTAAACTTGCCGAGCTGGTGATGAAAGACAGCGATAACTTCCACGCGTGTTGTTTGGACACGAAACCCCCGTTGCCGGTATGTTTCGATTCAATGCGAAGATTTGGAACTGAATTATTTAAGTCATACAATCCCATTTTTTACAGTACCTCAACGACACGTCACGGCTGATCATCGACTTGGTGCACCGTTTCAACAGCAGGAAAAGTGAGCCTGGCCAGAAAAACGAGAAGCAACCGGAAGCCCTTGGGGCGGCGTACACCTTCGATGCGGGCCCGAACGCTTGCATCTACATTGAAGAGGTAAACCTATTCTAAATTCTGGAAAATTACAATGAATTTTGTAGGCTACCATGTGCGAGTTCCTGAAGTTCGTAACCAAACATCTAAGGTTTTCGCCGGGAGCCAAGGCCAAAATTCAGGAGATTCTTGGTGAAGACGTTGAGGTATGAACGTAATCGGCTTCTCACTTTCTCTCTCTTTCTCTCTCTCTTTCTCTCTCTCTCTCTCTCTCTCTCTCTCTCTCTCTCTCGCTCTCTGATCTCTTTAACGCTATTTTTTTTGCAGACACTCCTTGACGCGCCCCTCATCCTCGACCTCATCTACAGCACCGTGGGCGGCGAGCCGCAAATCTTGGCGCACCAGATGTCTTGAAGTCCTATATTTTTCACACCTCCTTATTATTAGAAACCTTATACCTTCACTCGAGCTTCCTCCGCCTATTCCTCATATCTTGTGCTACCTTCGGTTTATTACTGGTTTCTATACCTTATCCGGTGCTTTGTTTGCCCTGGTTACCTACCGTATTACCTGTGCAATTTCACTCCTTCTAATCACACTCAGACCTCAAAAGTCAGACTATTTTCCCTTGCGTTGTTCATTGAATTGGTCTCAAAGGGTGAGCACCAAACCTCAGAGTAGTAAGGTCCACTGTATCCATGATTAGCCACGTGAATTCACTTATTTTCGATAAAGCCTATTCCAGGAAAATCGCAGAAATATAGAGCGAGAGAACTTTTTGAGTGGTTAGGGTGAGAGAGCGCGCGAGAGAGAGAGAGAGAGTGAGAGAGAGACTGGAAATTTGAAATGAAACCAAGCCTGTCTGGTTCAGATTTTTACGCTGATTCCCAATCTGTTTTCAAAATTTGCGCAATGACAATTTTTGAAAACGTTGCAACGTATTCTGATGTTCCACAATGTAAAAATACCATAACTTTAATGGACCATGAAAACGGCGGAAAAATCTTCTGGAAATGCTAGATAGCAGGATTTACTCCTGCTAGCTCTTCTTAGCCCGCCAAGAGTTTTCGATAGATACCTAAATCGTAAAAATCCGGCACTGCTCCGTACTGGTAGAAAGGGTCGTTTTGTTTGGGGGATACCCTGTAAATTTGCACACGTTAACTTTAACTCGTTCCAAAATTTGAGCTCCCGAATTCGCCAGGAAATAAATATCGCAAAAAACAAGACGTTTTCAGGAAACACCTGCTCTATATTGAGACACCACACGTATTCGTCTCTCCATACTGCCTTGGCGCCCATTATCGAACCACAAATGGAGCTCTTCGTGTACGAGTACCCAATTTGCTACGTGTTTTTCATGCGGCTATCGTCGATCGTCGGCTCCATTTGCATGGTCTTTGCCGTGTATGTAATATTACGGAAATCTCCGACCTTCATGCATGATTATAAGTATCATTTGCTTTACTATCAGGTAAGCCGATAGAAGAATAAATTTTATACAAAATCGATCGGCTTCCAGGTGTGGTCAATAACGTACGAAGTGTTTATGCACGGCCTTGAGCCGGAGTTGTTTTTCCCGGCTCTTATGGCCAGGCTTACCGGGTGGCTGTTTGCGCTTTTTCGACTTAATATTCTAACCGCCTGGGTAGGTTTTTAGGATAGAGGCCTATATTGAGTGATTTGGTATCATAATGTCGAAAATCATAATGTCGAAATTGCACAATGTCGAAATTTCATAATGTCGAAATGTCAGAATGTCGAAAATCAGAATGTCGAAATTTACATAGGCTAATATTACCGGTGAAACCGCGAAATCCCAGTCAAAAAAATTTTTCCACATGCTATTTTTTTATCTTATTTCACGACAAGATTTTTTGCTTAGAATTCGGGGACTTTACCGCGAATTTTAGCTTACGTAAATTTCTACATTCTGAATTTCGACATTCTGACATTTCGACATTATGAGTTTCGACATTATGAATTTCGACATTTTGAAAATAGGCCATACTGAGTACCTAGTGGTGTACAGGGTGTCCCAATAAAAAACACCTTCCTCTAAATCGACGCAAAACGATCGGACCTGAATGGTTATGATGCCATTCCAAAGCCCTTGAAACGGCGAGTTTGCAACAATCTTCAAACTCATGTCTTTATTTTACAACGTATTTAAAAACATTAAGGAACGGTCTCTGCATCCAATTAACGGCTACTTCCGGTCATTTTGTATGGAGAATTTGAGGCAAGCTAGCTTGTATGCAACCCTAAAAAACTGAAAAGTTTTACAAAATGACTTGTAAGATCGAGGCCTTAAATAAAAACATGGTTTTGAAGATCTGCTATAATAATTTTGCTGTGGTGTCTGTCCGTCCGTCATGTCCCGAATTCAACTCGAAGGGGGAAGGAGCTAGAGCTTAGCTCTCTTCGGATTCGGATAGAGCGTGGTCAGAAACCCCCAAACTGATCAAAAAATTATGAAAAGGTTTTAATTTAAATTATTAAAATTAACTTTGAAAGTTTTTTCCTTAGTAAAAGGGGTGGGGGACGGAGGTTGCGGGTGATTTTGGACATAGTGAGCCAGGTGGCGCGCGTTTCGTGGATGAAAATTTTCACGGGGGATTTCATTTTTTTTCTCTCATTCCATTCGGTCGGTCGTTATTTTCGTTTTTTAAAAGGATTTCGGCTAGGGGAGGTATCTTAAGCCATCGGGAAGGTATTTAGGTAGTTTTTGAAGGGGATTTCGGCTAGGGAGGTATCTTAAGCCATCGGGAAGGTATTTAGGTAGTTTTTGAAGGGGATTTCGGCTAGGGGAGGTATCTTAAGCCATCGGGAAGGTATTTAGGTAGTTTTTGAAGGGGATTTCGGCTAGGGGAGGTATCTTAAGCCATCGGGAAGGTATTTAGGTAGTTTTTGAAGGGGATTTCGGCTAGGGGAGGTATCTTAAGCCATCGGGAAGGTATTTAGGTAGTTTTTGAAGGGGATTCCGGCTATCGGGGGTATTGATGGAGGTGGTAAAGGATGTAGTGGAGTTGGACATGTAGGGTAGCCCGAAGGCCAGATGGTTGCAGTCGCGAAGCGACTGTAACCATCTGGTTGTTGCAAATTTGGCGTTTCACGGACTTACGAATGGTGTAACTACCGTTCCGATCCGACCCTTCTGCGTCGAGTTAGAGGGGGTGTGTTTTAATTGGGACAGCCTGTCTACTATACCCACTACCATAGCCATCTCCACTCATGTGAATTGCATTTTAGCGTAGTGTTTAAAGCCCAACCATTAAAATCTATAAAAAGTCTTTCAGCAAATCGGCTCCGTTCTATTTTTCCACATGATCTTCTCAACGGGTCAGTGCATCATATACCGGCATCGTCAAATCCTGCCGATCGGTCATTGGTTACGGTATGACTATCGTTTTCCTCGTGATTGAATCGATTTTTTTAGGGTTGAATGGGCGACGATCTCAATAATCTTCGCGTTTCACTACCTATTTTACGACCTCGCCTTCGTGCATACGCTCTCGTATGGAAAGTGTGAGCTCAACGGGCCGGCTCTAAAGAACAAGATTCTGGAGGTTTGCTTAAATTGCTGAACTTGTTTAACTTGCTTGTACGGTCTCTAGGCTCTTCTGTTTCTCTCTCTCTCTCTCTCTCTCTCTCTCTCTCTCTATCTCTCTCGTTATCTCACTCTGTATTTTCGTTGCCTAAATTAAAATACAATTTTAAGGAATATCCACAGTATATTTTCGTCAGAGAATATGACGACTTCTTCTTTGGAGACGCCTCCGGCTTCTATCCTCTCACCGGACTTACGATACAAATTAATGCGGCCGTCATCGCCATCCTTATGGGCGTGGAAAGTCTGATTTTTGTAAGTGATAATTACCTAAAGCTACACTACTTCGAGTCTTCTTCTGGAAAATCTTAACTCGATTTTGAGCTGAACTTGTTGATAGGTTAAATTTAGGGTGTCTTCTTCTTCTGGCATGCTTTCTATATGCTGGACAGAAATTTATACTTGAGCCAACAGACGCGTCGACTGCAGTCGAAAATGTTGAAGGGCTTAATTTTTCAGGTTTGCTTTCGTGCTGCAACTACGGAAATAGGTTCACATCAAAACTCTTATTTTGTAGCTATTAATTCCGTATATGACATTGCTATATCCGGGCGCTTTCATCAGCGGTGTGCAGGTTCTTCAACTGAATGTGGATCCAGGTAATCGATAATTCCTGCAGCACTTTAAGTTCTCTAGGGCTTCCCTAATAGAAAGCGTTTAGAGGTTTTCTTTAACCTGGGGTTAATTCCGAAAAATATATACAGATCAAACGACATCTTTAGCTTATATAAATTTCGCGTTTTGGTGCAATGGCTCACACGCCTCCATTTCATCCGTTTCGATAATACTATTTACGGAACCTTACAAAAGATATGTTTTTCAACTCGCCGGCTTCCCAAGGTATGCTATCTGTTTTTTTTTGATCAATTTTATTTAGACGTCAATTTGCAAAAGCAAACGCGAGCGTCACGATCACGCATGGACCGACGGCGCGAAGAAATCAGCAAAACTCTTCGCAATTGTTTTAAAAATGCGGTGATGCAATAAAGAATTAAGCGTGGCACCTGATCCACTTTTTCTAGTTTGGATTTTGGTTCACTCCCAAAAACATGGTAAAAATTAAAAAATGTTCCCGCGAAAAATCAGCTGCCGCGCCAGGACTGAAGGAAACTGACGATTATTGATCCGCCGGCTAGCATTTCCGGAAAATGGCAGGCTTTTTCTTTGAAAATGGCGCCCTTTGCATTTATTCCATGCGCGTTTCATTTGTATCTGGATCTATTCTGAACGTATTTACCGTCCACGTCATTCTATACAAATCGCTCAAAGAGACTCCAAACGTTTGGAGCAAAATAAATAGCTAATATGTATTCCCGAGGAGTCCAAACGACGTTCAAATTTCGTGCGAACCCGAGAAGTTTTTCCCTGTTCCAACCACAGGCATGTTGAAAATCATCAAAACCGAAAACCAGTGCGAAATTTCGCACTTGTCAATTTCAACCTGCCAAGCTGGTGGAGAAACAAAAAAATATGTCTAGTTAAAGGGATACCCAAGGTTTTGGCGGCAAATATATAGTTATATATTCCGGGCAGTACAACTGACGCGCGAATTCCGCGCGGTAATGGGGGGCCCACTGCCGCACAGAATTCGGACCCTTTCCCTCTTGTGGCGTCCCCATGCCGCCCAATGGCTTGCCACTATGGCCTAATGGATAGCATCCAGGCCTACAAAACGGGGGCCCCGGGTTCGACCCCCACCCGCGGCATAGTTCTTGCTTTTTGACTCTCGGAAAGGTTGGGCATCCCTTTAAAAGCACCTGCCGCGCCACTCGTCGTGGATATTTCCAGGCTGACGCGGGGCCATTGATTTTCGCATAAATGGAACCGTTGGTCTACGAGTACCCCATTGTCTACATCCTCTCGATGCGCTTCTGCTTCATAATCGGCATCGCGTTGAACGGCCTCGCCGTGTATATTATTTTACGAAAGTCCCCGCCCTTCATGCAAGATTATAAATATCACTTGCTATACTACCAGGTATCAGCGATACTCGGGAACAAAATGCCGGAATTTTAGCTTTGGTCAACGACGTACGAGTTTTTGATGCACGGCCTCGAACCGCAAGTGTTTTTTCCGGCCCTTATCGGGAGGCTGACCGGGTGGCTGTTTACGCTTTTTCGAATTAATATAAGGACGGCTTGGGTAAGTTTGGGATGGAGTACGCCACCACCGTGAAAAATTGCCCAATTTTCATTTGGTTTTAATCAATGAACTTAATCACAAAATCGCCACGATATTCGAGAAATCCAACTTTTCTCTATGATTTTTGGCTATGCAAAATAGACGCATTTTTTGGGATAATGGCTTTCGAGCCAGGCGTCCGTTGGAATGATGTTAATCGGGGCGTAGTCCAGGATATCTGTTAAACCCAAGGCTTTAGGCGATCGGCTCGGTGCTATTTTTTCACATGATCTTCTCAACGGGTCAGTGCATCATCTATCGACATCGCCAGATTCTTCCCATCGGCCATCCCTTACGGTATGCTCTCCATATTCAAGAGGACTTTCGGAAAAGTTTTTTTTTTTCGAAAATCACTTTCAAAATTTTCGAAATTTTTCGGAATTTTGATTTTCGGGAATGTGTAGGCAAATCGGTTTTTTGAAGCGTTGAATGGTCGACGATCACATTCCTCTTCATAATCCACTATCTCTTTTTCGACGTCTCCTTCGTGCACACACTTTTTATGGCCCAGTGTGAGCTGAACGGGGCTGCACTGCGAGAGCAGATTCTCGAGGTCAGAAATTATGCATTCCGCATTATGATTTTCGGCATTTTGCAAGTAACCATCTTTAAAGGTACAATAAAATCTCATACAAAAAGTGAGGTCGCGGTCGGGAATTCTCGCTCGGAACCCTCCTATCCCCCTTCCCTCTCCCCTCTCCCGTCTGCCCCATGGCCTAGTGGTCTAAAGCGCTTGCCCCAGGCGAGTGGCGCAGGTTCGGTTTTGCTCCGCGGCGAGCTCCTACCTTGTTTGCTACCCCGCGGACGGTTACCGGCCAGTAACCAACCCAACGAGACTTTGGTGAACTCCAGTCATTTTTCCTAAAAATCATTTTTCCTAAATTCATTTTTCCTAAAAATCATTTTTCCTAAAAATCATTTTTCCTAAAAATCATTTTTCCTAAAAGTCATTTTTCCTAAAAATCATTTTTCCTAAGAGTCATTTTTCCTAAAAATCATTTTTCCTAAATTCATTTTTCTTAAATTCATTTTTCTTAAATTCATTTTTCCCAAAAATCATTTTTCCTAAAAATCATTTTTCCTAAAGTTCATTTTTCCTAAAATCAGTTAAATACCGTACTATGCTTGAGAAAATCGAAAATTTTTTATAATAAGGTCAGATCTGCCTAGAGTGATGCATAGGAAGTATTTTAGTTGCGCGTTTAGCCTAGATTTGGGTGATTGGAAGTGAAAAGGATCAATGATAATAAGAAAGATTTTCGATAAAAGCCTACTAATAACCAAACCAAACAAATACTGCTAAAAATTACAGCATTTGGAATTCCTTGATATTTTTACGCCCCTACCCTGTTTGCTATCCCGCGGACGGTTACCGGCCAGTAACCAACCCAACGAGACTTTGGTGAACTCCGTTAATTTTCCTAAAAATCATTTTTCCTAAATTCATTTTTCCTAAATTCATTTTTCCTAAAAGTCATTTTTCCTAAAAATCATTTTTCCTAAGAGTCATTTTTCCTAAAAATCATTTTTCCTAAATTCATTTTTCCTAAATTCATTTTTCCTAAAAATCATTTTTCCTAAATTCATTTTTCCTAAAAATAATTTTTCCTAAATTCATTTTTCCTAAAAATCATTTTTCCTAAAAAGCATTTTTCCTAAAGTTCATTTTTCCTAAAATCGGTTAAATACCGTACTATGCTTGAGAAAAACGAAAATTTTTTTATAATAAGGTCAGATCTGCCTAGAGTGATGCATAGGAAGTATTTTAGTTGCGCGTTTAGCCTAGATTTGGGTGATTGGAAGTGAAAAGGATCAATGATAATAAGAAAGATTTTCGATAAAAGCCTACTAATAACCAAACCAAACAAATACTGCTAAAAATTATAGCATTTGGAATTCCTTGATATTTTTACACATCCCTATTGAACGAAAAATTTTAGGAAAAATGAACTTTAGGAAAAATGAGTTTTAGGAACAATGACTTTTAGGAAAAATGATTTTTAGGAAAAATGATTTTTAGGAAAAATGAATTTAGGAAAAATGATTTTTAGGAAAAATGAACATAACCCGACTTTGGTGTACCTTTAATATGGCTTTTCTTGAAATCCATCTTGTTAGGAATATCCGCAGTACAGTTTCGTGCGGAACTACGACGACTTCTTCTTCGGAGCCGCGCCCGGAATTTATCCCCTCACCGGGCTCACGCTACGAATGAATGCGGCTCTGATCGCCATCCTGATGGGCGTTGAAAGCCTTGTTTTTGTGGGTAAACACCCTTCAAATCACCTGTCGTAATCGCCACGTCTTTTTCACCGCCTTAAAACTTGGGCAATTTCCGTGACGTCTAAATGTTTAATCACTAATCCGACCTTGCCCACGTTTAGGGCGTCTTCTTCTTCTGGCACGCTTTCTGGATGCTCGACAAAAACTTGTCCTTGAGTCCCCAGACTCGTCGCTTGCAGCTTAAATTGCTGAAGGGGCTGCTTTTTCAGGTGCGTACTATGTGACTCTTGCGTGCCCAAAGCATTGATGAATATCCTTTTTCATTAATATGAATTATTAATGAATATATAATCGCCAGTAAAATATTATTTTTTTTAGCTGCTAATTCCCTACATGACACTGCTTTACCCTGGCATCTTCATAAGTGGCGTGCAGATCTTTCAGCTCAATATGGACCAAGGTCTGCTTTCGCGCAATTTCTGCAAGTTTCCGACGTTATGTGGGACTATATAACCAAGCTACTGAATAATTTTAGCATATATAAACTTTGCGTTCTGGTGCAATAGCACCCATGCCACCATTTCGTCCATTTCGATACTGATATTCGCGGAGCCCTATAAAAGATATTTAATTCAGCTAATCGTTATGACTAGGTATGCAATTTACTACGTAATCGAATTTTGTTAGGAAACAGTTTACGAAAGCCAAAGTCAGCGTCTCGATCGGACACGGACCAGTACCGCGAATGAAGCCGCAAACTCCCAGATAGCTGATTGTGATATTCCGTCATTTTCTCTCTCACTTTCTATCCCTTTGTCGAAATATCATACTGCCGAAATTCGATTTGTGAAAATTTGGGATGAATATTTGAGGCGAAAAGGGCATCGAAATTCTAAATTACGAAACGTTTGAGGTGTATGATCAGGCCCGTAGGGGGGCAGGTTCGAAAAATTCATAAGGGGCTAACAAAATTCACCCTTATGATTTTTAGTTACAAAAATATTTCTGCCTGCGGCGCTGTTTATTACTGTTTTTCAAATAGTTTGTACTTATATGAAGCCTATTTTTTCCAAATTTTTTGCCTGCGGCGCTGGTTTTTCATTGGTCAATCAATTGTTCATAAAAATGTCCGCCTGCGGCGCGTTTTCTGCCGTGTTTTCACATGAATTGGGGTGTAGGCAAACGCATATTTGCAATTTTTTTGCCTGCGGCGCTATTATTGACGGGATTTTCCGATGTTTTAAAAGTGACGACGGGGGGAGGTCGCCAAATTTTTGCCCCCCGAAATTTCGGTTCCGCTACGGGGCCTGTGTATGATAAAGCGAAAAAGAGATAGAACGTTCGATAAATTGAAATTTCGACAAAATTAATTTTCATCAAAATGATATTTGGATAAATTGATTTTTGACGTATTGAAAATACGCGTTTATTGACAAATATACGAAGCAATAACGCTGGAATGGCAAGGCAATGAAAGTGGCAAGCACAGGAATATGCAACACCCCTCCTCATTGAGATCCTACTACAGGGTGGTGATTAATTACCTGCGCGTCGCTTTTTCCCCAAAAATCAGGCTTTAAATTTTCTTTGATAGAGTGGTTTTATTATATTGGTGGTTGTTTAGCTGCATCCTATCCAAATTTTAACCGGGTTAAACAATTACGAAAAACTACGAGCTAAGAAACATAAATTCCAGCTTCACAACGCGCATCCTGATCGGATGGTCACACTTTTGAAGCCTACTGTAGCCATGCGAGGTAGCTAGTCTTTTCCAAAATGGCTCAGATATGTTGCACGCTTCTTTTCAAACGTAGTAAGCGTTCGAAAACCGACCTAAGTGAAACGATAAAAAAGATACAGTATCGAGAACGAAATCGGTCAAATGGAATTAAAAACCGCGCGTCCTTTCGATATTTCGCGTGAATCTATCGGTACAATATGCGAAAATATGGACAATCCTTACAAAAACCATATGCCAAAAGTTCTTGGGTCCATAAGGCTTTATCAGGAAACTAGAATCCAAAAATGCTAGAAATTGCTGACGATTTTTGAGGCGCGCCGCGGGCTGAATTGATGGCATCATTTTTGGCCCAGAACTTCCCAAAATTCTTCAGAACCGGCCTCAATTTAACAATGCGACCTATCAAACCAATAAGAAGAGGGCTACATCAACGAAATTGCACCTTCCCGAAAAATCTTCTGGCCGATTCGGCTCCAGGCGGAAATTGGTCGTAGAATTTTTGTTATTTGGTAGGGCTAGGGCTCAATAAAAATGCTTTTAATGGCCTGAGCATCTGGAGGGTTATCGGAGGCAGCGAACTAACAATAATTTGAGGGCACTACCTATCAAACTAAAAAAATATCGGGCCTTTTGATCGGTACATACCCGCGGCGCGCGCGCTTTTTTGCTCGACGACATTTTACGGGCTGGAAAAAACTTTAGGGCCACTCACCCAAATTTTTTCTGGGCAATAATTATTAGATAGCTTGTGATATCATAAAATGCAGATGGATCAGAGATTGCTTTAAGGAAGATTCAGAGCAAGCATTTTCTCTCGCGCAGGTAATTAATCGCCACCCTGTATAAATACA
>CATQJA010002417.1:0-24204 GCA_958295435.1 Mesorhabditis spiculigera
GAGCCCGGGTCCTTCGGGTCCGGGTCCCTCTCACGACCACACGCGCGGGTGCAGCTCGCAAGAATGAGGAAATTTCTTTTTTTTGACATTATGCAAATTAGCTCAGCCGGACCCCCAAGAATGAATCAAACCTGCTGCAACTGTGTAAACTTGTGGTTTATTCGGATGCTGTCGCACCTATATTCGCGTCGGTGTAGTGTTCAGTGGATTTTGGATGTTATTATAATAGGGTGCGGCTATTATAAGGTATGATGTTTATTGCGTAGCACTTAAATACACCAAATCCCTTTTAGCTCTTGTCGGGTCCTAAGTGGAACCGGCGAGCCGAGCCAAGGGCGAAGTTGGGGTTGGGGGGATTTGGAAGGAGTGAGGAAAGGGGCCAAGTGGGCCAGCTTCATACGAGACGGCGGCCTCCCCCAGGGCCTAGTATGGCCGCCCCGGCGAAGTCACCCTTTAGAGGAGTGACAGATGCTAAAAACGCCATCGGAAACAGCAGGGACGATTCCCCGAAGTGATGGAGAATTAGAGCATTTTGCACAGGACGGGCATCAAATCGTGCCTCGAATGTGAAATCCACACACACGGACTACACGCCAAAGTTATATAACGTCGGATTTCAGGGTCTAACCCAGCCGGGCGGTCCTCCTGACGGAGGTTACGACTCGCCAAATGTGCCGGCTTTCCCGCCCTTCGACCCGAACGCCCCATACATCCCGATCTCGGTGCCGGCTGATGGGGGTGCTGGCGGCACGATCATCACGCAGGACGTGGGTTTCGACAGTGAAATAAATGTCGCAACGCAGCTTTTTTAGCGCTACAAGATAAAAAAAATATGAAAACACTGTGCTACTTAAAATAAGGCGTACTAGATGGATGGTTTCCGTCATAATCCCCGTTACAGATCTCAATCAACATCGACGCCGATGCGCTAATGGAGGCGTTGGGAATGGGTAAGGTCTAGGCTGCTTTAAAGGGACTGGCAAGGCATTGCTGTGGATTTTGTCCGGCCTGCGTTTTTGCTATTTGTACCGTGCCCGCGAGACGCAACCCGACCCGTACGGAAAAAACGCGGAAAATTAGTACTGGGCTGTTAGCGGGGGGGGGGCTTATTGGACAAATTTATCCAAGTAATCCGGTACGGCAGATAACGAAATTTAATTGATTTTTCTAGTATTTTCTATCGTCTTCTGGTAAAAAAAACTCCCACAATAATTATGAAAGTTTTGGTCGGAGCTGTATGCTGAAACGACCCAAAAAGACAAAATTTTTTAAGTTAAAATTTTGAAATTACTTTTGATAAGTTTTTGGCAGTCCAAACCTACAACAAGTATTGGAAAAATATATATTGATTATCAAAATATGGGCAAAGGCGGCAAAACAAAGATTGGCTGACCTGCCAAAAGTCTTCCCGCTTCCTCCCCCCGATAACAGACCAGTGCCAAAAATCTACAGTCTGTTCTTGCCGACCCCTTTAGAAAATATTGGGAATCTTTCTGTTTTCTCATAACCACCCATTTCAGGGAAAGGTGGCAAGGGCGGAAGCGGTGGTAATGGAGGGAAGGGCGGAAACGGTGGAAAAGGAGGAGGTCGCGGAGACGACGGGAAAGGCGGCGGCGTCGGCAGTTGGACCGACGACAGCGACGAGGACAGCGGAAGCGGGCAAAACGGTCATGGCAATAACGGCAAGAAAAGTGAGAATTTGGCGGCTACAAACTCTATAGGGTGTCCCAATAAAAAGAACACCCCCTCCTAACTCGACGCAGAAATATCGGGTCGTAGTCATGGTTAGACCATTCGAAAGCACTTGAAACGGCGAGTTTGAAACAATCTTCAAAACATGTTTTTGTTTAAAAACGCCATTTTACAGAGTTAAAAACATTAAAAGGGGTTTTTGCATCAAACTAAATGTTAGTTCCGGTCATAGTGCTTCAGAAACTGGAGGTAAATTAGCTCGGATGCTACCCCGAAAACCGCAAAATTTTGCTAAATGGCTTCTAAAATGGCGGATTTAAATATAAACATGTTTTTGAGCGATGTGGTAAACTCGCCGTTTAAAGGGCTTTCGAATGGTGCAACTACCTTTCCGATGCGATACTTTTGCGTCAAGTTAGAAGGGTGTTATTTCACTCGAACACCCCCGTGACTCGTGTTTTTTTCAGTTCGGTCGTGCAGCAGCAGCTCCTACGGAAAAACTGGCACGGTGGGTTATGTTAACAAGGCTGGATTAAAGAATCGAAAGGACGAAAAATTGCAATAATTAAGCTCTTGAAACGCTACCTTTAAAGGGGCAGGGAAGCCAAAAACTGGAAATACCAGATAGCTGCTTTGTAAAAACATTCATCAGAATGGGTCATTTTCAGTACATGACCGAATTGACGTTCTACGGATTCCGCGGCGCTGAGTTGTCGTCAAGCCCGGATCGCTGTGTGGCCGCTTGCTATCAGGTGGCAGAGTGCCAAGGTCAGAAAAGCCCAAAGCGGGCGAGCACGCAGTCAACTAACTAATAGCAAAACGGCCCGGGGTGTGGAATGGCCGGCCTGACAAGAAGCCGTTTTTAGGCACTTCTGGAGATTTTCGGTGCCACATAAATGGCTCGATAAAGCTTTAAGTTCCAAAAAATTCCCGGATTTCAAAAATTGCGAAGTGGACAGGGTTCTCAAAAAATTAAAAATCGCTTCTTGAAAGCAACTCGCCCTGCTTAGCTACTACATATTATCATCATCCGGAAGTGCCGTGGTGCCTACAAAAGTTCCGCCCAACCGGTTTTCTTTTTTGAACGCAATTTTTATGCAAATCTATGCAACGAAGATTGCGATCAGGGAAATTGTCTCGAAGTTTGATAATGGTTATTAGCCAGAATTCTTAGCTGCCGTTGTTTTGCAAACGCAAATGTAATCTATTTTAAAGCGACTGACCAAGAGAGGCATTTTGAGATACTTTACGACATGTAGCACAGCGGGAGCCTAGGGCAGTAGTTGAAGCCTGCTGTAGGGGCTGGAGGAGGGCAAATAGGGCATTAAAAAATTACTATAACTTTCAATACATCGATAGGTGTCGAGTGGTACAACGGCAAGTGCTACCGGGCCTGGTTCGAGCGCCGCGACAGGTTGCCGAGGACCCGTGGCAGTACCCAGCTGAGGACACGTGGATGCTTCGGCAAAAGTCGGTCAAGTTTGAGGGCATTACGGCGCAAAGGGGTTACACGGAACGGCGAACGGGCGTTGCGTGTCGTGGTGTTTTTGGGATAATTAGAACAAGAAGAATCTAGGCTCTTCCTCGGCTCGGCCGCCGGTAGTTGAGGGTCTATAGCACGTCACTTTAAACAGAGGTGCAAGCCGCGCATGGGCGTATAAATCTATGAACATCTCTTACACTCCGTTTCTCTCTTTCTCTCGCTCTCGCTCTATCTCTCTTGCTATCTCTCACTCTCTTTCTCTCTCCGTCCCTAACGCTCTATCACTTTTCCTATATCTGGCTCATTCTTTCGCACACACTCTCCCGCGCTGGTTCTCGCCGCTTTCTATCGCTCTCTCTCTCTATCTCGTGCTCTCCCACATTCGGCCAACCTCTCTCTTTCTCTCTCTCTCTCTCTCTCTCTCTCTCTCTCTCTCTCGCTCTCTATCTCTCCTGACTCTCTCTCTCTGTCTCTCTCTCATCTCTTCTATTCCAATCTTTTTAGCCGAACTTCGCGGCCAACTCATCGGAATGCCGCGTTGGTGGGTGTACGCCGACCGTCAGCATCGTTGGACGAAAACCAGGCCGACCGGGGTTGGCCAGGTCAAGGCGGAAAATGGGTAAGGTAATACGTTTTCGAGCTTCATATCTTTCAGCCTGTTCTGCGTCCTGCGCCAAAAGGTGGCCGGGTGCAACCTTGTCGCACTGACCATTCGAAATGGTGGGTACTAATTCAGAACGGCCAGCAAGTCGAGTTTTGCGTGTGCGTGGAAAGCGAAGCCAAAAAGCCAAGGAACGGAGAATTAAAACTAGCGACTCTTTAGATTACGCCGGGAGAACCAAATTTTTCTTGGCGGTTGCGATTGGCCTAGTATAGTCAAATATAAAGCGTTTTAAAATTAAGTTTTAACCATGTTTCAGTACAAAAACTTTAAAAAAATGTAGCAAAGTTTTGCAAAAGTCGAAAATTTGTCACTTTGGGCGTAAAAATCAATTTTTCAGCATGAATTTAATATTATAAATCGAATTTTCTAAAGAATTTTTCGCTTAGAAATAACTAAAAACAATGTAGAAACGCATTAGCTAGATATAAAAAGATTTTAAGCAAAAAAGTTGCTTCCCAAAGAATCGAATCGAAGCGAATCCCAAAGAACCAAATTGGTTTGCCGCCCGCGCTAAAAGTCAAGTACCAATAAAATGGAAAATTGAAAAAATTCTGGCTGAACTTCTAGGCCGTCTCAACCTCGGCGGTACCGGGAGCGTCGTCGGCTACGTGGCTGAGACGATTGGGGAGTGTGGCGCCTTTCAGGTCGTCACCATACTGCATATTTAGGATTTGCTATCATTTTGTAGAAATTTCGACAAAATGAATTTTGGCAAATTGATTTTCGACAAGATAAAAATAAGCCCATGTTTAGCACCCTTTCCATTTCGTTTTTAGGCAGTCAACGAATGGCAGCTGTCGCTTCCAAAACGTTGGTGGTTCATTTTCAAAACATTGTCCTTGTTTCAGTCACCGATTTCGTGTACATCCCGCCACCCGGTCAGGGTCAGAAAACGTGGCGCAACAATGGACGGTTTGCACGGCCACGCAGCTAGAACTATTTCAATTCTAGCGTCTTCTACGTGTGGATCAACTCCGGCGGAGGGGTGCGGAACCTCGGAAATTGCCAGCCTAACGCCCCATAAACAAAAAAGGGGCCATGGAACTATAAATTTGTGAAGCAAAAATATGATCTATGATCCGGAAAACTGGCAATCGAGTCTGAGAGAAAGCAAGAGAACGACAGACAGATTTCGCAGCTCTTATTTAGTTTGTTGCGATTGATACGAGCATGATAAAGTATTGGGGTTTCAGGAAATTATAGATTACCAATGCCCAAAACCCGTTTCGCCGGCCTTTGCATCAGGAGTTTGACTTTCCGATAGCCTGGGCCCTTCGGACCCCTCCCCCTCCCCCGGCCGATTTTCTAGTCAATTCAGTTCAACTCGCGCGCGCAACTGGCCACAATGAGGCGCTTTGTATTTTTTTAGCATTATGCAGATTAGCTCACAGGGACCCCAAAAATGAATGAAACCGGCTTTAACTTTGTAAACTTATATTTTATTGAATTTCTAAAAACGCCATCGGAAAGAGCAGGGTCGATTCGCCCTAGTGACGGAGAACTAGGGCATTTACAGCCGCATAGAATTTGCATTTTGCATAGCTAGCCTTCTAGGAAGATACTTGTAAATTAGGAGCCCTTGGTCCTTTCCCTACACTCGACCCGCGCCGTCCGGCTGCTGATGATTGATGGCGGCTCCGCCAGTAAGCATTCGTTGCTCCGTATTCAAATTTTGCGCAATTCAAATCACATTAAGAACTTAGCACCGGGTACTCCCCGGAATATTTAGCCAGAATACGATATTTTGTGTACAATTTATACAAAATCGACCCGTGCATGACAAAATTCTCTAAACTTTTTATGAAAATTTGAAATTCCAATGTAGGTTCCGCTATGACATTCCAACTAGCGGACCAGCTGAAACTTGCTATAGACAAGGGAAGTTGGCTTGGCTACAGGTGTGCAGGTTTTCGGCCCGGTCAAAGCGCTATGGCTTAAATGTTTCGGGGGAACTTTTGGTACTAGTATATACTTTGGGGGCGTCGAAAAATTTTTTTTCGGCCAAAATTTCTCATTTTGCACTATTTTGTTCAGTTTTTCATGCTGAATCGAATGCCAGTGCTTACAGAATTTTTATTATTGCAACAACATAAAAATTAGGCAACAATAACAGTTACTAGCAGAGATGGATCTCCTTTACATGCGACCAAAAGTTGAAGAATGGATAGCATGCTTAGGCTTAGGCTTAGGCTTAAGCTTTGGCTTTGGCTCAGGTTAGGCTTAGGTTTATCTGCGGCTTGTGCTACGGTATACTACTGAAAAACTATTGAACCTACTTGTAATATACATAGGTAATTATTACTATAAAACATGATCTAAAAAAATCTGGAAACACTTCATTTAATTCAGCACGAAAAATCAACAAAATGATCGAAAATGAGAAATTTTGGTCGAAAATTTTTTTGACCCCCCAGTGTATACTAGTACCGAACTTTTCCGTGCTAGCTTCTTCATATAAAAAATCTAGGGTTACGGCTTAAGTGCAGTTTATCCCCCGCCCCCCCGCAGCCGACACCCACCTATCGTATCTCGGCTCCCTGTTCACCTACAGGTGTGTAAAGTACATATACCAAAATAGTCGCCAGAACAAGACGAACATTTTGGTATATTTACCCACCTGTGGATGAGCAGGGAGACGAGATACAAAAGTTGGGTGCCGGCTGGGCGGGGGGGTATACTGCACTGTAAGCAGGGTTACGCTGAAAGATTGATAGCCTCACCCCTATCCCTCGAAAAATAGTACTTTCAGGATGAAATCCCCGATGTACGGAAAGTGGTCAAGTCGACCCGGCAGCACTTGCAGCTGCTGGAGACGACGTGCTCGAGTGGGGTGACGTTAGTGACAGAACTAGTCTCGAAGGTGGGATTTTCGAAACAATGTTGGCCCCAGCCGATATCCTTTCTGGTAGAACGAGACCTAATTTTAAGGTGAACTCGGCCGACGAGATGTTGCGCCCGTTGATGGAGAATGATGTCCTCGCGCTCGAGGAGGTTCGCCTTTGAGTCATAAACGAAAGCCGGGTTTTAGCGCCAAGTTACACTCGCCGCCCGCAAAGAACAGCTCGAAGCTGCGCGAGCACGAGCTGCCGGCGATCGTGGGTTTCAGTGGATGCTTCCGCGCCCCCTACACCGTTTGTCCGGGGAAATTCGCGAGGGTGAAAGTAGTGGAAGTGTTTCCAAATTGTTTATAGCTATCCCTAAACATACAAACCTGACAAAATTTAATTAAAAATTTTAACTTTTTGTCGAAAAATCAATCTTGTCGACCTAAAAATCAAAAATTTTTTCGACTTTTCAAGCGGATTCCTAACTTTGAAGAAGTTTTAGGCTATTAACATAGGCTTAAATTTTGCTAAAACAATTGGCAACACCTGATATTTGGTTACTCCGTAACCGGGACCGTCAGGTAAAAACTGGGTCGTCCCCCCGCGAATTCTAAAGAACCAAAAACTTTTATGCTCTTATGGACAGAGACATCGCATGTAAATTTTTTTTACGATATATGGAGAAACCGCGGGTTCTTGTGTATTCCCGGGGGGGGGGGGAACTGAACTTTTTTTGGCCCAAGCCTATTTTTTACATAAATAATGGAAGTGTTTCTAAATTGTTTATAGCTATTCCTAAACATAAAAACTTTTCAAAATTTAATTAAAAAATTTAATTTTAGGTCGAAAAATCGATTTTTTTTTAGGCCCAAAAATGACCAAATTTTCGACCTTTTCAAGCGTTTTTCTCACTTTTTAAAAAGTTTTTCCGATTCAAATAGAATTAAATTTTGCTAAAAACAATGTGAAAACACTTTATATTTGATTACTGTCCCCACCAGGCCCGACAAAGAAAAAGTTCGGTCCCCCCCGGGAATACACAAGAACCAAACGGCGTTGCTGGCAATTGTATGGTAGTCTGGATCGAATGTCTTCAGGTATTTCGGCTACGCATGTGGCAGTCGATTTCGATTGTTGCGACGACGACGGGTTGTCCGGAACAAGTTCTACTACCGACTCTACATACGGTACTTGACCAGATAGCCTTAACATCTTACAATACATCTTTTAGTTACGAGCACGGAAGAAGTCGAAGCATTCAACCCACCGCAAGACACGGAGCCCAACGGCATCTTTGGATGTGGGTCTGCGCTGACAATCAGTCATATTCTATCTTCTTCTTCCCGCCCCTTCCCGCTAACGAACTAGAACTCACAAAAGTTATGAACATTTGAAACTGGGTTTTCGGAACGTTCAGCAGAAAGTTTTTGAGTTTGTTATTTAATTTGTTGCCCATGTCAAAACCCAGCTTCGCGGCTCTTTAACCCGGGCCCCATCTATGAATATTGACGTCGCAAATTCGTGCCAAAAACCGACAACCAAAAAATGAAAGTCACGCCCTCTTTTCGTTTTATAATCAACAGGGCTTCCCAAAAAATCACCCTCCTGTTCCAGACGTGTGAATTTTACGATTGATTCATCGATCGATAGCTCTAGAAAAGGCGAGTCTAGCACGCCACTCGAAATTTCGAAATTTCCGGATTCTTTTTTGTTTGATTTTTAGCATTTTTCGGCAAAAATTATAGGCTTTTTTTCGTCAAAAACGCAGTTTAACCGGGTGAAAAGGGCCCCTGATCGCCTTTCTGGCACGTAGCCAACAGGGCAGAGAAGGCGCGCAAGCTTTTACAATGCCTGACAGTTCCAAATTTTGGAATAACCCTTACCTTCATAATCCACTCTGAATTGCCGCTTTTTTTTAGGTTTCGGTGTCTTCTTTGTGGCCATCATCAGCTCCATCTACTACGTGTTCCGCGGTTTCTCGGCTCGTGATCAGGTAAATCAGACCATTTTAAATTTTTGATTACCTTTAAAAGGAATTTTTCTTTTTCTCTCACTCTTCTTTTCTACCAATCTTGCGCCGGTTTACAGATTCACTACAAAGATACTTTCCAAGTTTAAGGATACATCACCATCTACACCATCGACAAGTTCAACCCACGAATCGCAGCTACGCGAATCCGATGTTCGTCAACGCCGCCAAGTAAGCCATTTTGCTCTATGCCTTTGAAACAGAATATCAAACGGATTTTTATATTAACTTGGGGCTGGCTAGCAGGGCAGGAGTTTTATATTGCGCTATCGCAATGTTACAGTTGCTAGTATTTACACTTTTATTACAAGGATACTTTCCAACTTTAAGGGTCAGCTTCGTTCGCCACCTACAACACTCTCTCTGGTCCAGCTTTCCGAACTCTCGGGGACATCGCGTCGAGAAGGAGACGGTGGGTTTCGGTGGATCACGCCACATCATCCGCATCTTTTGTCCGCGGAATGAATATTCTACTATACAGGATGTCTCAAAAAAATATCCCCGGACCTCGAAGTCGGGAGAAAGCTCGGATTGGGATGGTTTCTACACCATTCTAAAACCCTTGAAAAGACAAGAAAACAAACTGGTATCGTCTTGAATTACCAGCCATTGACAGCGGTTATGCCACTGCAAGCGGCTGGACTTCGGGCTACCCCTGCGCTCCCTCCCCCTGGCCGAATCGCGCGCGACCTGGCTCACTATTTCCAGAATCGTGCTAAACTCCGTTCCCACGTGTTACTAAGGCACCATTTCCAAAGTAAATTTAATAATTTAGGCGAAAACTTTTTCATGATTTTTTATCAGTTTGGGGGATTTCTGACCGCGCTCTACCCGAATCCGAAGAGACCTAAGCTCTAGCTCCTTTCCCCTTCGAGCTGAATTCGTTTTCGCACGGATGGACACCAGAGCAAAATTATTATAGTTGATTTTGCATTTTTTTATATTAAACCTTTTGCTAAAACATGTGTGCGGTACCGTTCTATTGGGCCGGAAGCAAAATTCTAGGCCGGGGGGGCAGGGAAACCGCGGGGACGTTTTCGATACTGATGTAATATAAGATCTCTCTCTAGCATCTAGCAAAAAAAACACATTCAAACGTCGAGCCCGAAACGGCACCGTTAGTGGCGGTTCCGTTTCTCGTTCGTTATCTGCGGGGGGGAAGGGGGCACGCCAATGCATTTTTTAATTTTTGGCTCTCGAAACCAATTTGCCAAAAACAAAGAAGTTCTTTTCACAGTTTTCCGTCTAAAAAAATGCCAAATTAAATCACATAATCTAGAAACCGAAAACTGCTTGTTTTCTCGCCATTTCAAGAGCTTTTGATGGTACCTAAAGCATAAAATCGGGCAGTGCAGCGACCTCTCGGTGGGCCGATTTTTTTTGGACATCCTACCTTATATAATTTTGGCGTCTATCTTTGTGTGTGTGTGTGCGGAGTTCAGTTTCGAGGCCAGATTTGAGGGCCTTCCCGTGTCCAAAACGTCTCAATTCTCCGTCACTTCGTGGAATCAACCCTTCTGTTTCCGATGGCGTGTTCAGAATTTTAATAAAAGACAAGTTTACAAAGTTAAAGCCAGTTTTGTTCATTACGGGGCTCCAGGCGAGCTAATTTGCATAATGTGAAAAAATGGAAATTTCCTCATTCTTGCCAGTTGCGCTCGCGTGTGTGGTCGGTTGGGGGGAGAGGGGGTCTGAAGGAGCCGAGCTATCGAAAAGTCAAATTTCTCATGCAAAGGCCGCATTCCTGCGCCCAAGGCCCGCGAAGCGGGTTTTGGGCGCTGGTTGGTATATAATTCACTCCATGGGAAAACTGATAAAGGTTGCTTAACGGGGGGGACAAATAACGGGGGTGGAAACAATTTTGTATTTATAAAGATATCCTGCTATTTTGAAAACGCCATCGGATAAAGGGTCGAAATATACTAAGAGATTTATTGTCAGCCCAAAAAACTTCATTTTTAACCATTTTTAATTGAATAAACTTTTTAGCTTAATAAAGTAATAATTTCAAATTGTGGTATCTCTAGCTGAAATTAAATCTCTTAGTATATTTTTCGACTGATTGTCATCGCAGACCCACATCCAAGCATCGGGCTGCGGGGCGGCTCTGTTCCCTGCGGTTCGTAGGACAGTTTCGGTAGTGTTCAGAACTAAAAGATGTATTGTAAGATGTTAAGCCTACCTGGTTTGCTCGCTCTATCCGATGGCATGCTGGAATTGGCACGACAGATCTCTAAAGGGGCAAAATGGTTACCACCCCCGTTATTTCTCCCCCCGTTAAGCAACCTTTGCCGGGAAACTATAGAATCACCGCACAATTTGGACTCTAAGCCAGCTAGCGGCTTGATAATTGTAGTCGGGCTTTCTTTTGGAAGAGAATACAACTGTGTAAAATGTGAGACACCACAGTTTAGTATAAGTGTTACCTCCAGAAATTGGATCGAGGGTTTTGCATGTAAAAACTTTTTTGCTCTTATGGAAAGAGACCTCGCATGTAAATTTTTTTACGATATATGGAGAAACCGCGGGTTCTTGTGTATTCCCGGGGAACTGAACTTTTTTTGGCCCAAGCCTATTTTTTATATAAATAATGGAAGTGTTTTTAAATTGTTTATAGCTATTCCTAAACATACAAACTTTACAACATTTAATTAAAAAATTTAATTTTAGGTCGAAACAGCGATTTTTTCCGGCCCAAAAATGACCAAATTTTCGACTTTTTCAAGCGTTTTTCTAACTTTTTAAAAAGTTTTTCCGATTCAAATAGGCTTAAATTTTGCTAAAAACAATGTGAAAACACTTTATATTTGATTACTGTCCCCACCAGGCCCGACAAAGAAAAGTTCGATCCCCCCCGGGAATACACAAGAACCAAACGGCGTTGCTGGCAATTGTATGGTAGTCTGGATCGAATGTCTTTAGGTATTTCGGCTACGCATGTGGCAGTCGATTTCGATTGTTGCGACGACGACGGGTTGTCCGGAACAAGTTCTACTACCGACTCTACATACGGTACTTGACCAGATAGCCTTAACATCTTACAATACATCTTTTAGTTACGAGCACGGAAGAAGTCGAAGCATTCAACCCACCGCAAGACACGGAGCCCAACGGCATCTTTGGATGTGGGTCTGCGATGACAATCAGTCATATTCTATCTTCTTCTTCCCGCCCCTTCCCGCTAACGAACTAGAACTCACAAAAGTTATGAACATTTGAAACTGGGTTTTCGGAACGTTCAGCAGAAAGTTTTTGAGTTTGTTATTTAATTTGTTGCCCATGTCAAAACCCAGCTTCGCGGCTCTTTAACCCGGGCCCCATCTATGAATATTGACGTCGCAAATTCGTGCCAAAAACCGACAACCAAAAATGAAAGGGACGCCCTCTTTTCGTTTTATGATCAACCGGGCTTCCCAAAAAATCACCTTCCTGTTCCAGACGTGTGAATTTTACGAGTGAGTCATCGATCGATAGCTCTAGAAAAGGCGAGTCTAGCACGCCACTCGAAATTTCGAAATTTCCGGATTCTTTTTTGTTTGATTTTTAGCATTTTTCGGCAAAAATTATAGGCTTTTTTTCGTCAAAAACGCAGTTTAACCGGGTGAAAAGGGCCCCTGATCGCCTTTCTGGCACGTAGCCAACAGGGCAGAGAAGGCGCGCAAGCTTTTACAATGCCTGACAGTTCCAAATTTTGGAATAACCCTTACCTTCATAATCCACTCTGAATTGCCGCTTTTTTTTAGGTTTCGGTGTCTTCTTTGTGGCCATCATCAGCTCCATCTACTACGTGTTCCGCGGTTTCTCGGCTCGTGGTCAGGTAAATCAGACCATGTTAAATTTTTGATTACTTTTAAAAGGAATTTGAAACT
This sequence comes from Mesorhabditis spiculigera, assembly GCA_958295435.1. Lineage (NCBI taxonomy): Eukaryota > Metazoa > Nematoda > Chromadorea > Rhabditida > Rhabditidae > Mesorhabditis > Mesorhabditis spiculigera. The sequence goes on from CATQJA010002417.1 coordinate 12,563, forward strand.
TCAAGAAAACGACCTATCGCAAGCCACATTCCCCATGCAAAGGTCATAGAAAATGTTGCCAAATGAGCAGAACTTTCTTATTGCAAACTTTTCTACCAATCTTGCGCCGGTTTACAGATTCACTACAAAGATACTTTCCAAATTTAAGGCTGGATTGCCTTCCGCAGCGGCTGCCCAATCGGCTGCCTCGGCTACAACTACAGAATGGGCTGGTCGAGGAGAAGCTGGCGCGGAAAGGCATCTGGATGTCGATCTGGTGCCGCAGCCGCGACACGATGTAAGCCATTTTGCTCTATGCCTTTGAAACAGAGTATCAAACAGATTTTTTATACTAACTTGGGGCTTGCTGGTAGGGAGGGGCTGGCCTTTCCCGAGGTATCCCTTACGGCCTAAACAGAATATTGCAAATCCTACTATATATAAAAAATAGTGTTTGTGTGTGTGTGTGTGTCTGTGCCACTTTGCATGCAACTTCCGTCATTCTGTCCGGAGGCTATCTCAAGAGGGGAAGGTATTAGGCTAAATACGATACGTCATTAGGTGCATAATGGCCCTGAGATGACTGCACGCAGATCAGATTTATCAAAATTGCCTATTTTCGACATTAAACTTAAGTTTTTGTTGGAAAATCGGCGTTCCTCTTTGTTAGGAAAAAAATTAGCATGCGCCGGAAGTTCCGGTCGCCTATATAATGGGCTAGCGAGCGCGATTTTCATTTTTGTCATCGGAAATCAAAGAATGATGCAAAGTGAAGTATATCATGCGATCAGACGGGGCCAGGGTTGAAAAGTCGCGAAGCGGCTTTTCAACCCTGGTTCTTATGAAAATTGGTACTGTCTTTGTCACAAAAAGTCGTTAAAAATTGTGGTTTTTTCGCATCGTCGGTGAGGGGACCTACTTTGTTTGCTTAAAACCACATTTTTCACATAGCGTTGTTCTTACCACGGGATGTCCCGGTACAGGCTGTCCCAATAAAAAAACACCCCCCTCTAACTCGATGGAGAAGCATCGGATCAGAATGATAGTGACACCATTCGAAAGCTCTTGAAACGGCGAGTTTGCAACAATCTTCAAAACCATGTTTTTATTGAAGTCCGGTAAGTTACAACGCATTTAAAAACATTAAGGGTGGCACTATTTTGAGAGTTTAAAAATTTAATTTTCGGGGTTAAACTGGGCGCTAAAGTTGCCGACGGCAAAAAATTATTTCGAAAGTTACTGAACCAAATCAGTCGAAAAATTGTGATTTGCTCTTTTTTTCTAATTTCTTTCTCTTTCTAATTTCTTTTTGCTCTTTTTTGCAATGGCTTCAGCTCGAGCTCTAGATGTGCTTAGATACTTAACATTTGCAAAATCGACCTGTTTTTTTTGAGCTTTTTTTGGACGGTTTTACATCGCAGTAAATGCTTTATAGCAATTTCCTGCCGAACGGGCAGGTCATAAGCGATACATCAATCGATGCAGAATTATTGCGCATCTTTCAATGCTAGTCTCATCGCCCGCTCGAACGGCAGGCTCCGGCAATTCCGGAAAAACTAATTTGTGTACGCGGTACACCTATGTTCCGTTCATTTTCAAGCTTCGCAATGTATTAGAGATATGAGCAGCCCCCGAAATCAAGCCCAGTCACAATTTTTCGACTGATTTGGTCCAGTAACTTTCGAGATCATTTTTTGCCGTCGGCAACTTTAGCGCCCAGTTTAACCCCGAAAATTAAATTTTTAAACTCTCAAAATAGTGCCACCCTTAATGTTTTTAAATGCGTTGTAACTTACCGGACTTCAATAAAAACATGGTTTTGAAGATTGTTGCAAACTCACCGTTTCAAGAGCTTTCGAATGGTGTCACTATCATTCTGATCCGATGCTTCTCCATCGAGTTAGAGGGGGGTGTTTTTTTATTGGGACAGCCTGTCCCGGGACATCCCGTGGTAAGAACAACGCTATGTGAAAAATGTGGTTTTAAGCAAACAAAGTAGGTCCCCTCACCGACGATGCGAAAAAACCACAATTTTTAACGACTTTTTGTGACAAAGACAGTACCAATTTTCATAAGAACCAGGGTTGAAAAGCCGCTTCGCGACTTTTCAAGTTTTAAAAAGTTTTTCCGATTCAAATAGGCTTAAATTTTGCTAAAAACAATGTGAAAACACTTTATATTTGATTACTATCCCTACCAGGACCGGCAAAAAAAAGTTAGTTGCCCCCCCGCGAATTTCTCTCCTAGGTTCTCCTAGGATATTTTTCGATGTTCTATTAAATCGCGTTGCAAAAATCCCGAGAAATAAACGAAAACATCAAAAAAGGCATGCCTGTTCCGTCCCGCCCGCATAACCCCCCCCCGAATAGCCTCGATTTTCCGCAAAATGTTTGGTTAGTAAACGTAAGAAAAATTGGGAAATCTGGATTATCGGAAAAATATTCCTCATCGGCTGGCTTGTCGAGCGCTTTCGAAAGATACTTAAATCGTAAAAATCTGACGTTACCGCGACTGCGGCCCGCTAGAGGTGGGGGGGCTTTTTTTTGGAACAACCGGTCGGTGGAACGATACAAATGTGCTCCGACAGTTGGCACCTAATCATTTTTGACGACATGTGGGTTCGATCTCAACGATGTGGTGTATTTAGGCCATCCGGACTGCTGCTCATCGTGGTCGGCGGCTCGCCGTACTTCAGGCAGAGCATCCGGAAGACGTCCGGATCCGGGTCAGCTTACCAGATAAAAAAATACCCAAAAACCGAAAAGTGCTTTCATAAGTCGTTCTAAAAGTCTTGTGAAATACTTTTCGAGGGAAAGTCAGCCCTTTACCGGGGTGAAATCCTGTGCTCTCTCGAATGGGCTACTTTACAAATCCGTAGCTCGAAATTCATGAAAAAAGTTTTTCGGCGGGCGTTCCTAGATCGCCAGGCCAATCCTTGAAGTTTGCAATCTTCGTGCCACCATTTCGTGAGTTACACCATTCGAAAGAGCGCGGTTTTCTATCCCTGCTACGGGTCTAACAAGGAGACGTTTTTGAGTGACCTCCCAGTTTGGTAATCAAAGCTAGCCCATCCGATAGAGGAAATATTCCGAAAAAGATGGCGTTTTCCAAATTTGCTTAATCGCCGAGACGTTCGAGAAAATCCTACTTCATACCGAAACCCCCCTAAAAAACTACTTCTATAACTTTCCGATGGCTTTAAATAACTCCCCTGGCCGAAATCTGCTTAAAAACTGCTTCGATACCTTGCTGGTGACTTCAGATACCCCCGCCATAGCCGCAACCCCCTTAAAAACTACCGAAATAACTCCTGATGGCTTTAGATACTTTCATGATTTAAAGGATGAATTAAAATAAATAAAACCTATTAAAAAGTATTAAAGTAACTTAAAAAGCGATTTGGGCGCGGGAAGGGGTCTGGGGGAAGGGGCGTGGCCTGCCGGGAGAGAGGGCCCCCACTCGTTTTATTAAGGCGCCACTTTCAAAGTTCATTTTAATAATTTAAACACAAACTTTTGCATAATTTTTTTATCAGTTTGGGGGTTTTTGACGACGCTCGCCGATCGGGGTCTGCGAGCGAGGCTCTAAGGCCACTCCCCAAGTTAGACGAAATGGCGGACTAGACTGAAAATAGCTCCAAATTTAGTCATTTTAAAATTAATTTTCTCGAACGTCTCGGCGATTAAGCAAATTTGGAAAACGCCATCTCGTTCAGAATTTTGGTTCTATTCTATTTCGCAAAGGGAAACTGTGCGGGAAACATTCTAGCGGAATCTTCCATCTTTTCGCTATTTTCTCGGGATTTTTGCAACGCCATTCGATAGAGCATCATCTTCTTCAGCCATCCTTTTCGTTTTAGCTAAAAATATTGTAATATAAAAGTTATAGCAAAAACCAAAAAAACTGTGAAACTGTTTCCGGGAATGTTAGGTTTCGGCATTTTCGCCATTTTTTTCGATATTTTGAACCTGTCAGTCGACAGACATCAAATATATAACTCATAGTTTTATTCTTCATCTAAAAATATCCTACCATATTCCCACTATATATAAAAAATAAATAGTGTCTGTGTGTGTGTGTGTGCGTTGCATGCAACTTCCGTTAGGATATTCCGCTCCTACAGCCTCGGGGAAGGGTTTTTTGGATAGGGAAGAAACGTCATTAGGTAAGAAGATTCCGGAATCGACTGCACGCACTAAAATCTTTGAAAAATTTCTATTTTTTCGCTATTAAAAACAAATTTTTGCTAAAATTCTGGCCCATCCTCTTTGTTAGGGATCAATTAGCATAGGCTCGGAAGTGGGATTGCCTTATAAAGCGACAGCAGGAGCCGTTTTCACTTTTTACCTGATAGATTTTGGGGAAGAAGCATGCAGGGTGAAGTCTTTCCTCGGTCCTAGACAGGGCCGGGAGGTGGGAAAAGCCTTAAGCAGTTTTTCCGCCCTGGTTGTTTTATAAAATAGTTCCTTAGCTAAAGCAAGGTTTTTCGTTGTTTCCATGTGGGTTCGTGAAGTCGAAAGCTAGTTTTCGACATTTTCGACTCCCTTTAAAAAAATTTTTGAATGCCATTCGATAGAGCGTCAAAAAATATACTAAGAGTTTTAATTACAACTCAAAATAGCATCATGTAGAAGAGTTATAAAAACACATAGAAAATTTCCCAGCCGTACAGGTTTCCCCCGGGAAATAGAACAGAACCAGAGATTTTTTCTATCGAATGAGCTAGCTTGAAATACCAATCTAGGATGTCACTCAATAACGTCTCCTTGTAACGATGTCCGAAAAAGCCCAGATTTATAACTATTTTATGGCAGAAGCTTCGGTTCTTTAGTTATCCTAGGTGTCTCAAATGTTCCAGACCCGGGCGCTATTTTAAAATTTTCGAAAAATGGTTGAATATTTTGTGTGCAGGCCCTTTAATGAACGCGCATTTAAGTTGATTCGCGTGCGTATCGCCGATGCGCGTACGTTGCTGGCTACTATAAGGATGCAGCAAGTCCGACAGATACCGACGCGGAAGTCATTTTGAGCAACGTGGGTGAAATAGTATTTCCGTAATGACCGCACGTTATTGATGGTTAAAAGACCTTCTGCGGCTCACCCAATATGGCTTGGTACAGTTTTTAGACGCTGTTTTTTTTTGCAGACATCTGAGAAGAGCATTGTCGTTAATTAGTAGAGTAGCACTTTTGAGATTTGAAAACGATGAGATTAGTCTCGGGATGCAGCCGAACACCCATCGAGTCGAAAACCTGCAAAAAAACCCTAGTTGCGACGCAATACAGGGTGTCCCAAAAAAAAGCACCCCCCTCTAGCGGCGCGCAGTCGGACCGATTTTCACGATTGAGGTCTCTATCGAAAGCCCTCGATAAGGCGAGAAAACATGGAGGGTTCATTTTCTTTATTTATGTATTTTTATTGACTTAGATTTTCACCTCCAAATTCCATGAGCAGCAGATTTACACGAGATCCGCATTACTAATTGCGAAATTCCCATTAAAAAGATATGTGTTTTTTAGAAAAATGCTGAATATCGGACAAATCAGAAGAAATCTGATAAAATAAATCCCGCTTGTTTTCTCGCCTTTTCGCGGGCTTTCGAATGGTATAAAATCAGCTCCCTGCTCTGAGCACCACGGTTACCATAGAGGGGGTGCTTTTTTTTGGGACACCCAGTATATCCATGTTCCGGCCATTTTCGAGATTCGCAATGTGTTTGAGAAATGATCCTCATCCCAAATTAGGCCTAGTCACAAAATTTCGGCCCATTCGCCCCGGTAGTTTTCGAGACATTTTTTTTAAGGTTTCCAACTTTCGAGCCAAATTCAACTAGGAAAATCGTTTTTAAAACCTCAAAATAATGCCACTCTGCTAATACGACCATGATCTTTCGGATGACGTCAAAAAAAACAGTGGTTAAAAACTGTGCCAAGCCTTGTTCGGGTGACGCGCGGACGGCCTTTTAATGCTACAACGTTCAACGCATTCAGATTGAAAGAGAACTAGCGCTGCATGTCGACCATCCTACTCACATGGCTGCGGTGAACTTCGAGGTTGGCATCCACTTCACAATAAAATTGTTTTACGTCCTTGGCATGTTAAAGCCAGTTAACCTGAATTCACAATAGTCTCTTCCTCAATGCGGGTTTTCCGAAGGATCCCTTTGGGGGAGAAAAGTTTGGTCTGCTCCCGATAACCATCTTTTTATGTATGGTAGACCAGGGTTGAAAAGCCGTTACGCGGCTTATTACCCTTGGCCTCTCTGCGGGGACCATTCATATACAGGCACTTTGCATTAAATAATTTTCAAAAATATTACGATTTACGTTAGGAAAATGAACGTCCCAGGAAATACATGAGCAACCGACACGGAGCCCCAAAAATCCCAGAATGAGCCGAATTATTACTCGTATGCAATTAGTCTATTTCCATATGTTTTAACAACGTTAAAATAACGTATAAAACGCAATTTTAGTAAAAAACTGATAGGCGTGTAGTAATCTACGCCCTCGATTACCCCTTGCTACCTTGCTTCTGGGTCAAAAAATCCTTTCCCCTTCGAGTTATGGCTGGAACCCGGGTTTTTATGCAAAGTGTCTACACACACAGACACTATTTTTTATACATAGTAGGATAATGCCTGTCATCCTTCAGATCGATTCTTATGAGGCTCAACTCACGGCCCAATTCCGTACCCGGCAATGGCAGGTTGGTACCGTACAGCAAATGCCTGAAAAGAATCTTTCCTTTTGCCGTAGTGGCCGGACGGAAACCCGGCTGGGAATTGTTTTATCAAAGTTTCGAAAGCGCTAGAGAAGGCGGGGAAATCAACGAATTTTGCATAAATTAGCCATCTTCGGGTTTTGAGAGGAAAAGTACGGGAATTGAGGTACTCGGGGGAAAACCCGACTGGTTAGGCTCGGCTTTCCAAGGGCTTCGTTTCCGGCAGAAAATATTTATTTCTTTTAGGCGCAGTTACACGCTTTTTTCCAATGAAAAATTGTAGGCTGCGCCTTCTTTCAGAAGAGAAAACAATTGCATAAATAGCAAATGCCCCTATGTTGCACTGGTATATCTTTGTTCTTACGGCCACGATTGTTGGGCTTTTTATTTGGGGGATTTCTCGGGGATCCTGGTTCATGCAAAACGGAGCGTGATGAGATGTAGACGCCATAAAATTTTTAGACCATGAATTTCGACAGTCTGATCCATCTGAACCTGTTTTCAGAACCTTGTCACCCCGATCACCCCGCCACAGCAGCGTCAGGTAGCGAACGTTTGCATTTTCATCACTACTTCCGAACCAAATTCCCCTCGGAAATTATGCGCAAATCACCTGCCGGTTATTTCGCTTAAATACGGTCTCAATGTAATTCTAGAGGCTTTTATAGCTTTTTGCTGATTCTATTGGTACTTCAACTTGGATTTAGAGCATTCGCTGCAAAAAAGTTCAATTTCTACTAAAAAAAGCGTGGAATAAAAGACGCCGGGAATTTATGCTATAATCCCCCTTAGGGTTGATAGATGAAACAAAGGAAATGGAGTTTCAGGACATATAGGGTGTCCCCAAAAAAAACACTCTTCGGTCTTTGGAAGTATTACATCCGATCGATCCCAAAATTGGATCGGAGTTGTATCAGACCCTAAATAACCACAATCCTTAGTTATAGCCCACACAGTAATTTGCGAGCAACGAAAGTAAACTTTAGAATGCGCTTTTAAAAAAGTTTTCGTTGGAGTCACCCTTCTAATATTAAGTGAAAATGATGCAGGAAGGCTTCTTTAGCCCTAGAATTCTTTCTGACAACTCTGGTCCCTCTGGTCCGATTTCGGAATCAATTAGGTGTAACACGGCGCAATGCCTGCGGGGTGTTTATTTGGGACGCCCCGTATATTAGAGAAAATACGTTAAATGAATAGCGTGTTTGCTCATTACACGTATTTTACTCAGATTTATTTTTTCAGCTGTACCCCTTGTTCATTCCTGACACCCAGCCCAGGACACGCTGATGAAGCATTCAATGGCTCCTCAGGTGATGCCTTCATTGGAAGGGCTTTTCAATGAGTTCCGATCACGTCGTCTAAATCCTCCTAAGACCTAACTCACCTAAACCCATTGCGCCTAAATTTTTGGTCATTTTCATAGCCAGATTTTTGACCAAAGGTTTGATTTTCACGAGAATTTTGTGATTGCTTTTGTAGGCTTTTAAGGTATTTCACAAATTCTTCAACAGAAAGCCATGCAATCAGCTTCAAAACGTGATTTTACAAACAATTTCTAGAACTGTGATAAAATAATAAAAAACCTATGTGAATTTGGAAAGATGGCGTTTTTGGTCAAGGTGCTGCAGTGAATATACGATCAATAATTTTTAGGCGATATGGGCTTAGGCGAAACGGGTTTAGGCGACGTGGGGTTTACTAGGGAAGTCTTTCAACTCGGCATCGAATTTCTTCATTCTCGGGGGTCGGTTATTTTACGGGGACGGTATGGCATTTTTTTTTTTATAGCATACGGAGGAAAAAAGGTTCATTTACGTTATGATACTAGTTTTTAGTAACACTTCCGTAAACATCCGGCCCCAAAAATTATAAAAATTTTACCTATTGTCACGAACTATGAAAGGGAGATTTTGTCTTATACCAGTTTCTACATATCTTTATTTTGTGTAGCGACGAAAAAGAGAAAAAATTTTCTACAGGTTTTATGACTTTTTTTTTCCTCCCTCAACCATTCGAAAAATAAAAGGCCATTCATAAAATGAGTTTTCCTACGTTGAAGGTAGTTAATGGATATTATAGAAAAAGCTGACCGACCTAGATTGAACCGGACCCGATTCCCAAAACGCCGCGGCGGATTTTCATAACGTCAGATATGTCTTTCGATGCACCTCTGTAAAAGAATCAACGGGAGCTCCATATGGGAAAAAGTTATGAAGCATCAAAATTGATAAAATGCTCAAAAATGCTCCCTTTAAAGGCCTGTACCCATCCGAGAAGCAAAACTTAGAAAAAATTAGATATTGCATCTTGTTCAACAGAAATGCTCTTTTGAATGAGTTGCAAGGTTTACGACAATTTTGTAAGAAAAAAATTTGTGTTCCGTTGGTGGTGCAGGCATTCAAGGGACCATTTTTGGGAATTTTTCCGGAACTTTTCCCCATATGGAGCTTCCATTGATGCTTTTACAAATTCGTAATCAGCTCGCCAAGGCGCGCCGAAAAACAGATCTAACGTTATGAGACACGATGGCGAGTGGAAAGACCTTCCTGATGAGGCGAACTGGCCGTCACCCCTTTTCAAAACATTTGGGATTATAGGTTCCGCCACTGAACCTACAACCCGGCCCTCCACCGCAGCACCAAGCACAACCGATCCCGGTCCCGCAACCGGTGAGTACCTCCCAAAAGCTCTTACTAGCAGGACTACAGCCATCGAGGCTAGCAAACATTTGTATGGAGGCGTTTTTCGCAGTTTTCGACCTAATGGACTTGCGCGTCAACCTGTAAATGCCACAGTCTAGTTCCAAGACGATTCCAACCTGACCATAGATATCGGCCACTTCAGCGAACTGGGTTTAATCAACGCTCCCCAGAATCAAATTGTCTGGAAAGGAAAGGCAGTAGGGATTCGTATCTTTAGACCGCACTTGGACGATTGCAAAACAAAAGAAAAAAACCATACGTTTTCTAAAATGAATTGGTATTGAACCTGGGCCCTTCTTCTAGGTATATGCGGCAGTGCGTAGATTTCAAAGCTGGCTTGATTGGTAAATAACTCAGCTTTGGTAAATCATTTGTTCAGCGATTTCGGGAATCCCAAACCAATTGACCGATACCACACGATCAAATCTCGTAGGCGCCTAAAAGTCCCGTTTACAAAAGAGACCGCCTGCACGCTTTTATTTTTGTACTAAATTATCGAGGAAAGGATTTTAGCAAAGTTTCAAACCCTGAAGTTTTTTGCGATACAGTAGCGGTCAAAAAGATGTCCCTCGGGAGGCAGATCGGTAACGTTATGAGACCTGATGGCGAGGGGAAAGGACCTTCCTGATGAAGCGAACTGGCCGTCACCCCTTTCAAAACATTTGGGATTATGTGTAGGTTCCGCAGCCCAACCTGCAACTCAACCCGCCAAAGCAGCAGCGATAGCGATAGCCACAGAGGGACAAACAGCCGCCCTCAGGCAACAGGTGAGTCGCACTCTCAACCTCCTCAAAAGCCTCCTCACTAGCAGGACAACAGATATCGAGGCCATATCAAACATCGGAATGGCGTGCGTTTTTCGCAGTTTTTCGGATTCAATGGACTGGCGCGTCAACCTGTAAATGCCCCGCTCTAGGTCTCAAGATTTTTGAAAATGCAGGTTTGACCACTAAAACAAATTTTTTGGGTCGATTTCGTGGTCATCATCTGATTCTCCGTACAGAAGTTGATCTGGGGAAAGGGAGCTTCACAAAATTTTGGACAGTCGTATTGGAACAGCAAACATCACTTTCTGACGGAATATCTTTGACCGCTATCATATATTCTTTGGTCTGATCGCGCCGCCCAGCACTCCGCACCGCTGCCCGGTTCTCTCCCACTACACCTAAAAGGCAGATTTTTTATTGATCCAAAGTGACATTGGTGATATAACCCAGAGTTGTTGGGCTGCTTCATGACTTTTCAACCCTGGCCCCGTCTGATCCAACAATATTTTCACTTTCCATAATTCGCTTGATTTCCGATAACAACAAATGAACACGCTTTGCGCCCTTTATATAGGCCACCGCAGCTTCCGGCGTATGATTCACTGATTCTTAACAAATAGGGCACTTGAAAATCTCTACAAAACTCAAAGTTAACGTTGAAAATAGTTGATTTTGTAAAACTAGGCATCTGTTAGTCATGTTAGGGCCATTAGGGCCACACAAAGACTTTTTTATCTATTGAGTAGGATATGTAACAAGGGTCTTAAGCTTTCTAACTATTTGGCACCGATTAAAAAACTTTACAATCTCCGGCTTCTCCCTGATCTTGATGTAAGATCTTTCTTTTACTACGCGTTTTCCTATGAAAAGGAGCGGGCCGCCTGAAAACGACCCCTTCAGCATATAGCCGCCTTGACACTACGATCTGTCACAAAGTCTATATCAGGCTGCAAAATCCAGGCTCGTAGCGAGCTTGTAAATTTCGGGGGCCTCCCCCTCCGGTCGGCACTTTTAAAACATCCGTGTGCCCGCGACACAATATCGCCGCAGGCAAAAAAATCGCAAAAGAGCGTTCGCTGAGCACTCAAATTCAGTGCGAAAACACGACAAAGAAACGCGCCGCAGGGCAAAAATTTTTATGAACAAATTGATTCACCTATGAGTAAACCAGCGCCGCAGGCAAAAAATTGTGAAAAAATAGACTTCATATAGTAAGAACCGGTTTGAAAAACAGTAATAAAACAGCGCCGCAGGCAGAAAAATTTTGTAATCTCAAATATCCATAAGGGTCCCCTTTATGAATTTTTTTCGCACCTCGACCGATTTCGTGGGGCCGCCTCGGGCCTCTCCTACGGGCCTGAAGCTGCATCGTATCCTTGAATCACAAACAACCACTTGCCGTTCATATTTTACCGCGGGTCTTCTGGTTACTGCAAAAAGAGTGAGCAAGGATGCAACTGAACGAAGCACA
>CATQJA010002418.1:0-24398 GCA_958295435.1 Mesorhabditis spiculigera
GTGCAGGGCCAAAACTATTTAGGTGCAGGGCCAGAAACTATTTAGGTGCAGGGCCAAAGAGCTATTTAGGTGCAGGGCCGAAACTGTTTGGGTGCATGGGGGCCAGAGCTATTTGGGAGGGTGGGCCAGAAACTGTTGGGTGCAGGGCCGAAGCTATTTGGGTGCAGGGCCGGAAACTGTTTAGGTGCAGGGCCGAAACTATTTAGGTGCAGGGCCGAAAATCTTAAGGGTAGTGCGAGGCCAGAGCTATTTGGGTGCAGGGCCGAAACTATTTAGGTGCAGGAGCCCTAAGAACTATTTGGGTGCAGGGCCGAAACTATTTAGGTGCAGGGCCCAGAAGCTGTTTAGGTGCAGGAGCCAGAGGTATTTAGGTGCAGGAGCCGGAAACTCTTTAGGAGTAGTCAGGGGCCCGAAACTGTTTGGGTGCAGGGCCGAAACTGTTTAGGTGCAGGGCCAGGAAGCTATTTCAGGTGCAGGAGCCAGAGCTATTTAGGTGCAGGGCCGAAACTCTTCCCGGGTAGCAGGAGCCGGGAGCTGTTTGGGTGCAGGGCCGGAACTACTTTTAGAGTCAGGGCAGATGACTATTTGGGTGCGGGAGCCGAAACTGTTTAGGTGCAGGAGCCGAAACTATTTAGGTGCGGAGCCGAAACTATTTAGGTGCAGGAGCCGAAACTATTTAGGTGCAGGGGCCGAGAACTATTTAGGTGCAGGGCGAAACTATTTGATTAGGGAAACCATTTAGGCTGGGCCGAAACTATTTAGGTGCAGGAGCCGAAACTATTTAGGTGCAGGAGCCGAAAGCTATTTGGGTGCAGGAGCCGAAACTATTTAGGTGCAGGAGCCGAAACTATTTAGGTGCAAGGAGCCAAAACTATTTAGGTGCAGGGGCCGAAGAAACTTGTTGGGATTGCAGGAGCCAAGAAACTATTCATAGGTGCAGGGCCGAAACTATTTAGGTGCAGGGCCCGAAAACTATTTGGGTGCAGGAGCCGAAACTATTTAGGTGCAGGAGCCGAAACTATTTAGGTGCAGGAGCCGAAACTATTTAGGTGCAGGAGCCGAAACTATTTAGGTGCAGGAGCCGAAACCTTTTTAGGGTGCAGGGCCGAAATTTTTAGGTGCAGGGCGTATTTGGTAGCCTGAACTATTTGGGTGCAGGAGCCGAAACTATTTAGGTGCAGGAGCCAAAACTATTTGGGTGCAGGAGCGAAACTATTTAGGTGCAGGAGCCGAAACTATTTAGGTGCAGGGGCCGGGAAGATGGTTGGGTGCAGGAGCCGAAACTATTTGGGTGCAGGGCCGGAAACTATTTAGGTGCAGGGCCAAAACTATTAGCAGGAGCCGAGAAACTATTTAGGTGCTGGAGCCGGAAACTGTTTAGGTCTGAGGAGCCGAAACTATTTAGGTGCAGGAGCCGAAACTATTTAGGTGCAGGGCCGGAAACTATTTAGGTGCAGGAGCCGAAAATATTTAGGGTTCTCGACGAGGAGCCGAAACTATGAGCAGGAGCCGAAACTATTTATGCAGGGAGCCGAAACTAGGTACAGGAGCCGGAACTATTTGGGTGCAGGGGCCGAGAACTATTTAGGTGCGGGAGCCGAAACTATTTAGGTGCAGGAGCCGAGAACTATTTAGGTGCAGGAGCCGAAACTATTTAGGTTCAGGAGCCGAAACTATTTGGGTGCAGGTGCCGAAACTATTTAGGTGCAGGAGCCGAAAATCTTGAGGAATAGTCAGGGAGCCGAAACTATTTAGGTGCAGGAGCCGAAACTATTTAGGTGCAGGAGCCGGAAACTATTTAGGTGCAGGAGCCGAAACTATTTGGTGCAGGAGCCGAAACTATTTAGGGTGCAGGAGCCGAAACTATTTAGGTGCAGGGGCCAAACGCTTGAAAAGGGAGCGAAACCATTTAGTGCAGGAGTGAAACTATTTAGGTGCAGGAGCCGAAACTATTTAGGTGCAGGAGCCGAAAACTATTTAGGTGCAGGAGCCAGGAAACTATTTAGGGAGTGCAGGAGCCAGGAAACTATTTGGGTGCAGGAGCCGAAGCTATTTAGGTGCAGGAGCCGAAACTATTTAGGTGCAGGAGCCGAAACTATTTTTAGGTGCAGGAGCGAAACTATTTAGGTGCAGGAGCCGAAACTATTTAGGTGCAGGAGCCGAAAATCTTAAGGAGTAGTCACGGGAGCCGAAACTATTTGGGTGCAGGAGCCGAAACTATTTAGGTGCAGGAGCCGAAACTATTTAGGTGCGGAGCCGAAACTATTTAGGTGCAGAGCCAGAACTATTTGGGTGCGGGAGCCGAAACTATTTAGGTGCGGAGCCAGAAACTATTTAGGTGCAGGAGCCGAAACTATTTAGGTGCAGGAGCCGGAAACTATTTAGGTGCGGGAGCCGAAACTATTTAGGTGCAGGAGCCGAAACTGTTTAGCAGGAGCCGAAACTATTTAGGTGCAGGAGCCGAAACTATTTAGGGTGCAGGAGCCGAAACTATTTAGGTGCAGGAGCCGAAACTATTTGGGTGCAGGAGCCGAAACTATTTAGGTGCGGAGCCGAAACTATTTAAATGCAGGGTCCGAAACTATTTAAGTACAGAGCCGAAACTATTTAGGTGCAGGAGCCGAAACTATTTAGGTGCAGGAGCCGAAACTATTTAGGTGGGAGCCAGGAAACTATTTAGGTGCAGGAGCCGAAACTATTTAGGTGCAGGGAGCCGAAACTATTTAGGTGCGGGAGCCGAAACTATTTAGGTGCAGGAGCCGAAACTATTTAGGTGCAGGAGCCGAAACTATTTAGGTGCAGGAGCCGGGGAAACTATTTAGGTGCAGGAGCCGAAACTATTTAGGTGCAGGAGCCGAAACTATTTAGGGTGCAGGAGCCGAAACTATTTAGGTGCAGGAGCCAAAACTATTTAGGTGCAGGAGCCGAAACTATTTGGGTGCAGGAGCCGAAACTATTTAGGTGCAGGAGCCGAAACTATTTAGGTGCAGGAGCCGAAACTATTTGGGTGCAGGGCGGAAACTATTTAGAGTGCAGGAGCCGAAACTATTTGGGTGCAGGCCGAAACTATTTAGGTGCAGGAGCCGAAAACTATTTAGGGTGCAGGAGCCGAAACTATTTAGGTGCAGGAGCCGAAACTATTTAGGTGCAGGAGCCGAAACTATTTAGGTGCAGGGAGCCGAAACTATTTAGGTGCAGGAGCCGAAACTATTTGGGTGCAGGAGCCGAAACTATTTAGGTGCAGGAGCCGAAACTATTTAGGTGCAGGAGCCGAAACTATTTAGGTGCAGGAGCCGAAACTATTTAGGTGCAGGAGCCGAAACTATTTAGGTGCAGGAGCCGAAACTCTTAAGGAATAGGCACGGGAGCCGAAACTATTTAGGTGCAGGAGCCGAGCTATTTAGGTGCAGGAGCCGAAACTATTTAGGTGCAGGAGCCGAAACTACTTAGGTGCAGGAGCCGAAACTATTTAGGTGCAGGAGCCGAAACTAGTTAGGTGCAGGAGCCGAAACTATTTAGGTGCAGGAGCCAGAAACTATTTAGGTGCAGGAGCCGAAACTATTTAGGTGCAGGAGCCGAAACTATTTAGGTGCAGTTTGAGCCGAAACTATTTAGGTGCAGGAGCCGAAACTATTTAGGTGCAGGAGCCGAAACTATTTAGGTGCAGGAGCCGAAACTATTTTAGGTGCAGGAGCCGAAACTATTTAGGTGCAGGAGCTGAAAACTATTTAGGTGCAGGAGCCGGAACTATTTAGGTGCAGGAGCCGAAACTATTTAGGTGCAGGAGCCGAAACTATTTGGGTGCAGGAGCCGAAACTATTTAGGTGCAGGAGCCGAAACTATTTAGGTGCAGGAGCCGAAACTATTTGTGGTCGGAGCCAGAAAACTATTAGGTGCAGGGAGCCGAAAGTGATTTAGGGTGCAGGGCCGAAACTATTTAGGTGCAGGAGCCGAAACTATTAGGTGCAGGAGCCGAAAATCTTAAGGAGTAGGCACAGGGAGCCGAAACTATTTAGGTGCAGGAGCCGAAACTATTTAGGTGCAGGGGCCGAAACTATTTAGGTGCAGGAGCCGAAACTATTTAGGTGCAGGAGCCGAAACTATTTAGGTGCAGGAGCCGAAACTATTTAGGTGCAGGAGCCGAAACTCTTAAGGTGTAGTCACGGGAGCCGAAACTATTTAGGTGCAGGAGCCGAAACTATTTAGGTGCAGGAGCCGAAACTATTTAGGTGCAGGAGCCGAAAACTATTTAGGGTGCAGGAGCCGAAACTATTTAGGTGCAGGGCCGAAACTATTTAGGTGCAGGAGCCGAAACTATTTAGGTGCAGGAGCCGAAACTATTTAGGTGCAGGGCCGAAACTATTTAGGTGCAGGTCCGAAACTATTTAGGTGCAGGACCCGAAACTATTTAGGTGCAGGAGCCGAAACTATTTAGGTGCAGGAGCCGAAACTATTTAGGTGCAGGAGCCGAAACTATTTAGGTGCAGGAGCCGAAACTATTTAGGTGCAGGAGCCGAAACTATTTAGGTGCGGGGCCGAAACTATTTAGGTGCAGGAGCCGAAACTATTTAAAGTGCAGGGCCAAAACTATTTAGGTGCAGGAGCCGAAACTATTTGGGTGCAGGAGCCGAAACTATTTAGGTGCAGGAGCCGAAACTATTTAGGGTGCAGGAGCCGAAACTATTTAGGTGCAGGGCCGGAAACTATTTAGTTGCAGGAGCCGAAACTATTTGGGTGCAGGAGCCGAAACTATTTAGGTGCAGGAGCCAAACTATTTAGGTGCAGGAGCCGTAAACTATTTAAAAGGGTGCAGGAGCCGAAACTATTTAGGTGCAGAGCCTGAAACTATTTAGGTGCAGGGGCCGAAACTATTTAGGTGCAGGAGCCGAAACTATTTAGGTGCGGGAGCCGAAACTATTTAGGTGCAGGAGCCGAAACTATTTAGGTGCAGGAGCCGAAACTATTTAGGTGCAGGAGCCGAAACTATTTAGGTGCAGGAGCCGAAACTATTTAGGTGCAGGAGCCGAAACTATTTAGGTGCAGGAGCCGGAAACTATTTGAGGTGCAGGAGCCGAAACTATTTGGGTGCAGGGAGCCGAAACTATTTAGGTGCAGGAGCCGAAACTATTTAGGTGCAGGGAGCCGAAACTATTTAGGTGCAGGAGCCGAAACTATTTAGGTGCAGGAGCCGAAACTATTTGGGTGCAGGAGCCGAAACTATTTAAGGGTGCAGGAGCCAGAAACTATTTAGGTGCAGGAGCCGAAACTATTTAGGTGCAGGAGCCGAAAACTATTTAGGGTGCAGGAGCCGAAAATATTTAGGGAGCACTGGAGCCGAAACTATTTGGGTGCAGGAGCCGAAACTATTTAGGTGCAGGAGCCGAAACTATTTAGGTGCAGGAGCCGAAACTATTTAGGTGCAGGAGCCGAAACTATTTAGGTGCAGGAGCCGAAACTATTTAGGTGCAGGAGCCGAAACTATTTGGGTGCAGGAGCCGAAACTATTTAGGTGCAGGAGCCGAACTATTTAGGTGCAGGAGCCGAAACTATTTAGGTGCAGGGAGCCGAAACTATTTAGGTGCAGGAGCCGAAACTATTTAGGTGCAGGGAGCCGAAACTATTTAGGGTGCAGGAGCCGAAACTATTTAGGTGCAGGAGCCGAAACTATTTAGGTGCAGGAGCCGAAACTATTTAGGGTGCAGGGAGCCAGAACTATTTAGGTGCAGGAGCCGAAACTATTTGGGTGCAGGAGCCGAAACTATTTAGGTGCAGGAGCCGAAACTATTTAGGTGCAGGAGCCGAAACTATTTAGGTGCAGGAGCCGAAACTATTTAGGAGTAGTCACGGGAGCCGAAACTATTTGGGTGCAGGAGCCGAAACTATTTGGGTGCAGGAGCCGAAACTATTTAGGTGCAGGAGCCGAAACTATTTAGGTGCAGGAGCCGAAACTATTTAGGTGCAGGAGCCGGAAACTATTTTAGGTGCAGGAGCCGAAACTATTTGGGTGCAGGAGCCGAAACTATTTAGGTGCAGGAGCCGGAAACTATTTAGGTGCAGGAGCCGAAACTATTTAGGTGCAGGAGCCGAAACTATTTAGGTGCAGGAGCCGAAACTATTTAGGTGCAGGAGCCGAAACTATTTAGGAGTAGCACGGGAGCCGAAACTATTTGGGTGCAGGGGCCGAAACTATTTGGGTGCAGGAGCCGAAACTATTTAGGTGCAGGAGCCGAAACTATTTAGGTGCAGGAGCCGAAACTATTTAGGTGCAGGAGCCGAAACTATTTGGGTGCAGGAGCCGAAACTATTTAGGGTGCAGGAGCCGAAACTATTTAGGTGCAGGAGCCGAAACTATTTAGGTGCAGGAGCCGAAACTATTTAGGGTGCAGGAGCCGAAACTATTTGGGTGCAGGAGCCGAAACTATTTAGGTGCAGGAGCCGAAACTATTTAGGTGCAGGGGCCGAAACTATTTAGGTGCAGGAGCCGAAACTATTTAGGTGCAGGAGCCGAAACTATTTAGGTGCAGGAGCCGAAACTATTTAGGTGCAGGAGCCGAAACTATTTAGGTGCAGGAGCCGAAACTATTTAGGTGCAGGAGCCGAAACTATTTAGGTGCAGGAGCCGGAAACTATTTAGGTGCAGGAGCCGAAACTATTTAGGTGCAGGAGCCGGAAACTATTTGGGTGCAGGAGCCGAAACTATTTAGGTGCAGGAGCCGAAACTATTTAGGTGCAGGAGCCGAAACTATTTAGGTGCAGGAGCCGAAACTATTTAGGGTGCAGGAGCCGAAACTATTTAGGTGCAGGAGCCGAAACTATTTAGGTGCAGGAGCCGAAACTATTTAGGTGCAGGAGCCGAAACTATTTAGGTGCAGGAGCCGAAACTATTTAGGTGCAGGAGCCGAAACTATTTAGGTGCAGGAGCCGAAACTATTTGGGTGCAGGAGCCGAAACTATTTAGGTGCAGGAGCCGAAACTATTTAGGTGCAGGAGCCGAAACTATTTGGGTGCAGGAGCCGAAACTATTTAGGTGCAGGGAGCCAGAAACTATTTGGGTGCAGGAGCCGAAACTATTTAGGTGCAGGAGCCGGAAACTATTTAGGTGCAGGAGCCGAAACTATTTAGGTGCAGGAGCCGAAACTATTTAGGTGCAGGGCCGAAACTATTTAGGTGCAGGAGCCGAAACTATTTAGGTGCAGGAGCCGAAACTATTTGGGTGCAGGAGCCGAAACTATTTAGGTGCAGGAGCCGAAACTATTTAGGTGCAGGAGCCGAAACTATTTAGGTGCAGGAGCCGAAACTATTTAGGTGCAGGAGCCGAAACTATTTAGGTGCAGGAGCCGAAACTATTTAGGTGCAGGAGCCGAAACTATTTGGGTGCAGGAGCCGAAACTATTTAGGTGCAGGAGCCGAAACTATTTAGGTGCAGGAGCCGAAACTATTTAGGTGCAGGAGCCGAAACTATTTGGGTGCAGGAGCCGAAACTATTTAGGTGCAGGAGCCGAAACTATTTAGGTGCAGGAGCCGGAAACTATTTAGGTGCAGGAGCCGAAACTATTTAGGTGCAGGAGCCGAAACTATTTAGGTGCAGGAGCCGAAACTATTTGGGTGCAGGAGCCGAAACTATTTAGGTGCAGGAGCCGAAACTATTTAGGTGCAGGAGCCGAAACTATTTAGGTGCAGGAGCCGAAACTATTTAGGTGCAGGAGCCGAAACTATTTAGGTGCAGGGGCCGAAACTATTTAGGTGCAGGAGCCGAAAATCTTAAGGAGTAGTCACGGGAGCCGAAACTATTTAGGTGCAGGAGCCGAAACTATTTAGGTGCAGGAGCCGAAACTATTTAGGTGCAGGAGCCGAAACTATTTAGGTGCAGGAGCGAAACTATTTGGGTGCAGGAGCCGAAACTATTTAGGTGCAGGAGCCGAAACTATTTAGGTGCAGGAGCCGAAACTATTTAGGTGCAGGAGCCGAAACTATTTAGGTGCGGGAGCCGAAACTATTTAGGTGCAGGAGCCGAAACTATTTAGGTGCAGGAGCCGAAACTATTTAGGTGCAGGAGCCGAAACTATTTAGGTGCAGGAGCCGAAACTATTTAGGTGCAGGAGCCGAAACTATTTGGGTGCAGGAGCCGAAAACTATTTAGGTGCAGGAGCCGAAACTATTTAGGTGCAGGAGCCGAAACTATTTAGGTGCAGGAGCCGAAACTATTTAGGTGCAGGAGCCGAAACTATTTAGGTGCAGGAGCCGAAACTATTTAGGTGCAGGAGCCGAAACTATTTAGGTGCAGGAGCCGAAACTATTTGGGTGCAGGAGCCGAAACTATTTAGGTGCAGGAGCCGAAACTATTTAGGTGCAGGAGCCGAAACTATTTAGGTGCAGGAGCCGAAACTATTTAGGTGCAGGAGCCGAAACTATTTAGGTGCAGGAGCCGAAACTATTTGGGTGCAGGAGCCGAAACTATTTAGGTGCAGGAGCCGAAACTATTTAGGTGCAGGGCCGAAACTATTTAGGGTGCAGGAGCCGAAACTATTTAGGTGCAGGAGCCGAAACTATTTAGGGTGCAGGAGCCGAAACTATTTGGGTGCAGGAGCCGAAACTATTTAGGTGCAGGAGCCGAAAACTATTTAGGTGCAGGAGCCGGAAACTATTTGGGTGCAGGAGCCGAAACTATTTGGGTGCAGGGGCGAAACTATTTAGGTGCAGGAGCCGAAACTATTTGGGTGCAGGAGCCGAAACTATTTAGGTGCAGGAGCCGAAACTATTTAGGTGCAGGAGCCGAAACTATTTAGGTGCAGGAGCCGAAACTATTTAGGTGCAGGAGCCGAAACTATTTGGGTGCAGGAGCCGGGAAACTATTTAGGTGCAGGAGCCGGAAACTATTTAGGGTGCAGGAGCCGAAACTATTTAGGTGCAGGAGCCGAAACTATTTAGGTGCAGGAGCCGGAAACTATTTAGGTGCAGGAGCCGAAACTATTAGGTGCAGGAGCCGAAACTATTTAGTGCAGGAGCCGAAACTATTTAGGTGCAGGAGCCGAAACTATTTAGGTGCAGGAGCCGAAACTATTTGGGTGCAGGAGCCGAAACTATTTAGGTGCAGGAGCCGAAACTATTTAGGTGCAGGAGCCGAAACTATTTAGGTGCAGGAGCCGAAACTATTTAGGTGCAGGAGCCGAAACTATTTAGGTGCAGGAGCCGAAACTATTTAGGTGCAGGAGCCGAAACTATTTAGGTGCAGGGAGCCAAAACTATTTAGGTGCAGGAGCCAGAAACTATTTAGGTGCAGGAGCCGAAACTATTTAGGTGCAGGAGCCGAAACTATTTAGGTGCAGGAGCCGGAAACTATTTAGGTGCAGGAGCCGAAACTATTTAGGTGCAGGAGCCGAAACTATTTAGGTGCAGGAGCCGAAACTATTTGGGTGCACGGGAGCCGAAACTATTTAGGTGCAGGAGCCGAAACTATTTAGGGTGCAGGAGCCGAAACTATTTAGGTGCAGGAGCCGGAAACTATTTAGGTGCAGGAGCCGAAACTATTTAGGTGCAGGAGCCGGAAACTATTTAGGTGCAGGAGCCGGAAACTATTTAGGGTGCAGGAGCCGAAACTATTTAGGTGCAGGAGCCGAAACTATTTAGGGTGCAGGAGCCGAAACTATTTAGGTGCAGGAGCCGAAACTATTTAGGTGCAGGAGCCGAAACTATTTAGGTGCAGGAGCCGAAACTATTTAGGTGCAGGAGCCGAAACTATTTAGGTGCAGGAGCCGAAACTATTTGGGTGCAGGAGCCGAAACTATTTAGGTGCAGGAGCCGAAACTATTTAGGTGCAGGAGCCGAAACTATTTAGGTGCAGGAGCCGAAACTATTTAGGTGCAGGAGCCGAAACTATTTAGGTGCAGGAGCCGAAACTATTTAGGTGCAGGAGCCGAAACTATTTAGGTGCAGGAGCCGGAAACTATTTAGGTGCAGGAGCCGAAACTATTTAGGTGCAGGAGCCGGAAACTATTTAGGTGCAGGAGCCGAAACTATTTGGGTGCAGGAGCCGAAAACTATTTAGGGTGCAGGAGCCGAAACTATTTAGGTGCAGGAGCCGAAACTATTTAGGTGCAGGAGCCGAAACTATTTAGGTGCAGGGAGCCGAAACTATTCAGGTGCAGGGGCCGAAACTATTTAGGTGCAGGAGCCGAAACTATTTAGGTGCAGGAGCCGAAACTATTTAGGTGCAGGAGCCGAAACTATTTAGGTGCAGGAGCCGAAACTATTTAGGTGCAGGAGCCGAAACTATTTAGGGTGCAGGAGCCGAAACTATTTAGGGTGCAGGAGCCGAAACTATTTAGGGTGCAGGGGCCGAAACTATTTAGGTGCAGGAGCCGAAACTATTTAGGTGCAGGAGCCGAAACTATTTAGGTGCAGGAGCCGAAACTATTTAGGGTGCAGGAGCCGAAACTATTTAGGTGCAGGAGCCGAAACTATTTAGGTGCAGGAGCCGAAACTATTTGGGTGCAGGAGCCGAAACTATTTAGGTGCAGGAGCCGAAACTATTTAGGTGCAGGAGCCGAAACTATTTAGGTGCAGGAGCCGAAACTATTTGGGTGCAGGAGCCGAAACTATTTAGGTGCAGGGAGCCGAAACTATTTAGGTGCAGGAGCCGAAACTATTTAGGTGCAGGAGCCGAAACTATTTGGGTGCAGGAGCCGAAACTATTTAGGTGCAGGAGCCGAAACTATTTAGGTGCAGGAGCCGAAACTATTTAGGTGCAGGAGCCGAAACTATTTAGGTGCAGGAGCCGAAACTATTTAGGTGCAGGAGCCGAAACTATTTAGGTGCAGGAGCCGAAACTATTTAGGTGCAGGAGCCGAAACTATTTAGGTGCAGGAGCCGAAACTATTTGGGTGCAGGAGCCGAAACTATTTAGGTGCAGGAGCCGAAACTATTTAGGTGCAGGAGCCAGAAACTATTTAGTGCAGGAGCCGGAACTATTTAGGTGCAGGAGCCGAAACTATTTGGGTGCAGGAGCCGAAACTATTTAGGTGCAGGAGCCGAAACTATTTAGGGTGCAGGAGCCGAAACTATTTAGGTGCAGGAGCCGAAACTATTTAGGTGCAGGAGCCGGAACTATTTAGGTGCGGGAGCCGAAACTATTTAGGTGCAGGAGCCGAAACTATTTGGGTGCAGGGAGCCGAAACTATTTAGGTGCAGGAGCCGAAACTATTTAGGGTGCAGGAGCCGAAACTATTTAGGTGCAGGAGCCGAAACTATTTAGGGTGCAGGAGCCGAAACTATTTAGGTGCAGGAGCCGAAACTATTTAGGTGCAGGAGCCGAAACTATTTAGGTGCAGGAGCCGAAACTATTTAGGTGCAGGAGCCGAAACTATTTAGGTGCAGGAGCCGAAACTATTTAGGTGCAGGAGCCGAAACTATTTGGGTGCAGGAGCCGAAACTATTTAGGTGCAGGAGCCGAAACTATTTAGGTGCAGGAGCCGAAACTATTTAGGTGCAGGAGCCGAAAATCTTAAGGAGTAGTCACGGGAGCCGAAACTATTTGGGTGCAGGAGCCGAAACTATTTAGGTGCAGGAGCCGAAACTATTTAGGTGCAGGAGCCGAAACTATTTAGGTGCAGGGCCGAAACTATTTAGGTGCAGGAGCCGAAACTATTTAGGGTGCAGGAGCCGAAACTATTTAGGTGCAGGAGCCGAAACTATTTAGGTGCAGGAGCCGAAACTATTTAGGTGCAGGAGCCGAAACTATTTAGGTGCAGGAGCCGAAACTATTTAGGATGCAGGAGCCGAAACTATTTGGGTGCAGGAGCCGAAACTATTTAGGTGCAGGAGCCGAAACTATTTAGGTGCAGGAGCCGAAACTATTTAGGTGCAGGAGCCGAAACTATTTAGGTGCAGGAGCCGAAACTATTTAGGTGCAGGAGCCGAAACTATTTAGGTGCAGGAGCCGAAACTATTTAGGTGCAGGAGCCGAAACTATTTAGGTGCAGGAGCCGAAACTATTTAGGTGCAGGAGCCGAAACTATTTAGGTGCAGGGAGCCGAAACTATTTGGGTGCAGGAGCCGAAACTATTTAGGGTGCAGGAGCCGAAACTATTTGGGTGCAGGAGCCGGAAACTATTTAGGTGCAGGAGCCGAAACTATTTAGGTGCAGGAGCCGAAACTATTTAGGTAGCAGGGCCGAAACTATTTAGGTGCAGGAGCCGAAACTATTTGGGTACAGGGAGCCGAAACTATTTGGGTGCAGGAGCCGAAACTATTTGGGTGCAGGAGCCGAAACTATTTAGGTGCAGGAGCCGAAACTATTTAGGTGCAGGAGCCGAAACTATTTAGGTGCAGGAGCCGAAACTATTTGGGTGCAGGAGCCGAAACTATTTAGGTGCAGGAGCCGAAACTATTTAGGTGCAGGGCCGAAACTGTTTAGGTGCAGGAGCCGAAACTATTTAGGTGCAGGGCCGGAAACTATTTAGGTGCAGGAGCCAGGAAACTATTTAGGTGCAGGAGCCGAAACTATTTAGGTGCAGGGCCGAAACTATTTAGGTGCAGGAGCCGAAACTATTTAGGTGCAGGAGCCGAAACTATTTAGGTGCAGGAGCCGAAACTATTTAGGTGCAGGAGCCGAAACTATTTAGGTGCAGGAGCCGAAACTATTTAGGTGCAGGAGCCGAAACTATTTAGGTGCAGGAGCCGAAACTATTTAGGTGCAGGAGCCGAAACTATTTAGGTGCAGGAGCCGAAACTATTTGGGTGCAGGAGCCGAAACTATTTAGGTGCAGGAGCCGAAACTATTTAGGTGCAGGAGCCGAAACTATTTAGGTGCAGGAGCCGAAACTATTTAGTGCAGGAGCCGAAACTATTTAGGTGCAGGAGCCGAAACTATTTAGGTGCAGGAGCCGAAACTATTTAGGTGCAGGAGCCGAAACTATTTAGGTGCAGGAGCCGAAACTATTTAGGTGCAGGAGCCGAAACTATTTAGGTGCAGGAGCCGAAACTATTTAGGGTGCAGGAGCCGAAACTATTTAGGTGCAGGAGCCGGAAACTATTTAGGTGCAGGAGCCAGAAACTATTTAGGTGCAGGAGCCGAAACTATTTAGGTGCAGGAGCCGAAACTATTTAGGTGCAGGAGCCGAAACTATTTAGGTGCAGGGAGCCGAAACTATTTAGGTGCAGGAGCCGAAACTATTTAGGTGCAGGAGCCGAAACTATTTAGGTGCAGGAGCCGAAACTATTTGGGTGCAGGAGCCGAAACTATTTAGGTGCAGGAGCCGAAACTATTTAGGTGCAGGAGCCGAAACTATTTAGGTGCAGGAGCCGAAACTATTTAGGTGCAGGAGCCGAAACTATTTAGGTGCAGGAGCCGAAACTATTTAGGTGCAGGAGCCGAAAATCTTAAGGAGTAGTCACGGGAGCCGAAACTATTTAGGTGCAGGAGCCGAAACTATTTAGGTGCAGGAGCCGAAACTATTTAGGTGCAGGAGCCGAAACTATTTAGGTGCAGGAGCCGAAACTATTTAGGTGCAGGAGCCGAAACTATTTGGGTGCAGGAGCCGAAACTATTTAGGTGCAGGAGCCGAAACTATTTAGGGTGCAGGAGCCGAAACTATTTAGGTGCAGGAGCCGAAACTATTTAGGTGCAGGAGCCGAAACTATTTAGGTGCAGGAGCCGAAACTATTTAGGTGCAGGAGCCGAAACTATTTAGGTGCAGGAGCCGAAACTATTTGGGTGCAGGAGCCGAAACTATTTAGGTGCAGGAGCCGAAACTATTTAGGTGCAGGAGCCGAAACTATTTAGGTGCAGGAGCCGAAACTATTTGGGTGCAGGAGCCGAAACTATTTAGGTGCAGGAGCCGAAACTATTTAGGTGCAGGAGCCGGAAACTATTTAGGTGCAGGGAGCCGAAACTATTTAGGTGCAGGAGCCGAAACTATTTTAGGGTGCAGGAGCCGAAACTATTTAGGTGCAGGAGCCGAAACTATTTGGGTGCAGGAGCCGAAACTATTTAGGTGCAGGAGCCGAAAATCTTAAGGAGTAGGCACGGGAGCCGAAACTATTTAGGTGCAGGAGCCGAAACTATTTAGGTGCAGGAGCCGAAACTATTTAGGTGCAGGAGCCGAAACTATTTGGGTGCAGGAGCCGAAACTATTTAGGTGCAGGAGCCGAAACTATTTAGGTGCAGGAGCCGAAACTATTTAGGTGCAGGAGCCGAAACTATTTAGGTGCAGGAGCCGAAACTATTTAGGTGCAGGAGCCGAAACTATTTAGGTGCAGGAGCCGAAACTATTTAGGGTGCAGGAGCCGAAACTATTTAGGTGCAGGAGCCGAAACTATTTAGGTGCAGGAGCCGAAACTATTTAGGTGCAGGAGCCGAAACTATTTAGGGTGCAGGAGCCGAAACTATTTAGGTGCAGGAGCCGAAACTATTTAGGTGCAGGAGCCGAAACTATTTAGGTGCAGGAGCCGAAACTATTTAGGTGCAGGAGCCGAAACTATTTAGGTGCAGGAGCCGAAACTATTTAGGTGCAGGAGCCGAAACTATTTAGGGTGCAGGAGCCGAAACTATTTAGGTGCAGGAGCCGAAACTATTTAGGTGCAGGAGCCGAAACTATTTAGGTGCAGGAGCCGAAACTTTTAGGTGCAGGAGCCGAAACTATTTAGGTGCAGGAGCCGGGAAACTATTTAGGTGCAGGAGCCGAAACTATTTGAGGTGCAGGGAGCCGAAACTATTTAGGTGCAGGAGCCGAAACTATTTGGGTGCAGGAGCCGAAACTATTTAGGTGCAGGAGCCGAAACTATTTAGGTGCAGGAGCCGAAACTATTTAGGTGCAGGAGCCGAAACTATTTAGGTGCAGGAGCCGAAACTATTTGGGTGCAGGAGCCGAAACTATTTAGGTGCAGGAGCCGAAACTATTTAGGTGCAGGAGCCGAAACTATTTAGGTGCAGGAGCCGAAACTATTTAGGGTGCAGGAGCCGAAACTATTTAGGTGCAGGAGCCGAAACTATTTAGGGTGCAGGAGCCGGAACTATTTAGGTGCAGGAGCCGAAACTATTTAGGTGCAGGAGCCGAAACTATTTAGGGTGCAGGGGCCGAAACTATTTGGGTGCAGGAGCCGAAACTATTTAGGTGCAGGAGCCGAAACTATTTAGGTGCAGGAGCCGAAACTATTTAGGTGCAGGAGCCGAAACTATTTGGGTGCAGGAGCCGAAACTATTTAGGTGCAGGGGCCGAAACTATTTAGGTGCAGGAGCCGAAACTATTTAGGTGCAGGAGCCGAAAATATTTAGGTGCAAGAGCCAGGAAACTATTTAGGTGCAGGAGCCGAAACTATTTAGGTGCAGGAGCCGAAACTATTTAGGGTGCAGGAGCCGAAACTATTTGGGTGCAGGAGCCGAAACTTATTTAGGTGCAGGAGCCGAAACTATTTGGGTGCAGGAGCCGAAACTATTTAGGTGCAGGAGCCGAAACTATTTAGGTGCAGGAGCCGAAACTATTTAGGGTGCAGGAGCCGAAACTATTTAGGTGCAGGAGCCGAAACTATTTAGGTGCAGGAGCCGAAACTATTTAGGTGCAGGAGCCGGAAACTATTTAGGTGCAGGAGCCGAAACTATTTGGGTGCAGGAGCCGAAACTATTTAGGTGCAGGAGCCGAAACTATTTAGGTGCAGGAGCCGAAACTATTTAGGTGCAGGAGCCGAAACTATTTAGGTGCAGGAGCCGAAACTATTTAGGTGCAGGAGCCGAAACTATTTAGGTGCAGGAGCCGAAACTATTTAGGTGCAGGAGCCGAAACTATTTAGGTGCAGGAGCCGAAACTATTTGGGTGCAGGAGCCGAAACTATTTAGGTGCAGGAGCCGGAAACTATTTAGGTGCAGGAGCCGAAACTATTTAGGTGCAGGAGCCGAAACTATTTGGGTGCAGGAGCCGAAACTATTTAGGTGCAGGAGCCGAAAATCTTAAGGAATAGGCACGGGAGCCGAAACTATTTAGGTGCAGGAGCCGAAACTATTTAGGTGCAGGGAGCCGAAACTATTTAGGTGCAGGAGCCGAAACTATTTAGGTGCAGGAGCCGAAACTATTTAGGTGCAGGAGCCGAAACTATTTAGGTGCAGGAGCCGAAACTATTTAGGTGCAGGAGCCGAAACTATTTAGGTGCAGGAGCCGAAACTATTTAGGTGCAGGAGCCGAAACTATTTGGGTGCAGGAGCCGAAACTATTTAGGTGCAGGAGCCGAAACTATTTAGGTGCAGGAGCCGAAACTATTTAGGTGCAGGAGCCGAAACTATTTAGGTGCGGGAGCCGAAACTATTTAGGGTGCAGGAGCCGAAACTATTTAGGTGCAGGAGCCGAAACTATTTAGGTGCAGGAGCCGAAACTATTTGGGTGCAGGAGCCGAAACTATTTAGGTGCAGGGAGCCGAAACTATTTAGGTGCAGGAGCCGAAACTATTTAGGTGCAGGAGCCGAAACTATTTAGGAGTGGCAGGAGCCGAAACTATTTAGGTGCAGGAGCCGAAACTATTTAGGTGCAGGAGCCGAAACTATTTAGGTGCAGGAGCCGAAACTATTTAGGGTGCAGGAGCCGAAACTATTTAGGTGCAGGAGCCGAAACTATTTAGGTGCAAGGCCGAAACTATTTAGGTGCAGGAGCCGAAACTATTTAGGTGCAGGAGCCGAAACTATTTAGGTGCAGGAGCCGAAACTATTTGGGTGCAGGGAGCCGAAACTATTTAGGTGCAGGAGCCGAAACTATTTAGGTGCAGGGAGCCGAAACTATTTAGGTGCAGGAGCCGAAAACTATTTAGGTGCAGGGGCCGAAACTATTTAGGTGCAGGAGCCGAAACTATTTAGGTGCAGGAGCCAAAACTATTTAGGTGCAGGAGCCGAAACTATTTAGGTGCAAGAGCCGAAACTATTTGGGTGCAGGAGCCGAAACTATTTAGTGCAGAGCCGAAACTATTTAGGTGCAGGGCCGAAACTATTTAGGTGCAGGAGCCGAAACTATTTTGGGTGCAGGAGCCGAAACTATTTAGGTGCAGGAGCCGAAACTATTTAGGTGCAGGAGCCGAAACTATTTAGGTGCAGGAGCCGAAACTATTTAGGTGCAGGAGCCGAAACTAAGGAAGTCACGGGGCCGAAACTATTTGGGTGCAGGAGCCGAAACTATTTAGGTGCAGGAGCCGAAACTATTAGGTGCAGGAGCCAAACTATTTAGGTGCAGGGCCGACTAAGGTAGAGCCGAAACTATTTAGGTGCAGGAGCCGAAACTATTTAGGTGCAGGAGCCGAAACTATTTGGGTGCAGGAGCCGGAAACTATTTAGGTGCAGGAGCCGAAACTATTTAGGTGCAGGGAGCCAGGAAACTATTTAGGTGCAGGGAGCCGGAAACTATTTAGGTGCAGGAGCCGAAACTATTTAGGTGCAGGAGCCGAAACTATTTAGGTGCAGGAGCCGAACTATTTGGGTGCAGGGCCGAAACTTTTAGGTGCAGGAGCCGGGAAACTATTTGGGTGCAGGAGCCAGAACTATTTAGGTGCAGGGAGCCGAAACTATTTAGGTGCAGGAGCCGAAACTATTTAGGTGCAGGAGCCGAGACTATTTGGGTGCAGGAGCCGAAACTATTTAGGTGCAGGGGCCGAAAATCTAAGAGTAGTCACGGGGCCGAAACTATTTGGGTGCAGGAGCCGAACTATTTGGGTGCAGGAGCCGAAACTATTTAGGTGCAGGAGCCGAAACTATTTAGGTGCAGGAGCCGAAACTATTTAGGTGCAGGGAGCCGAAACTATTTAAGAGTAGTCGGGAGCCGAAACTGTTTGGGTCCAGGAGCCGGAAACTATTTAGGTGCAGGAGCCCGGAAACTATTTGGGTGCAGGAGCCGAAACTATTTAGGTGCAGGAGCCGAAACTATTTAGGTGCAGGAGCCGAAACTATTTAGGGTGCAGGAGCCGAAACTATTTAGGTGCAGGAGCCAGAAACTATTTAGAGTGCAGGAACAGAAACTATTTAGGTGCAGGAGCCGAAACTATTTAGGTGCAGGAGCCGAAACTATTTAGGTGCAGGAGCCGAAACTATTTAGGGTGCAGGAGCCGAAACTATTTAGGTGCAGGAGCCGAAACTATTTGGGTGCAGGAGCCGAAACTATTTAGGTGCAGGGAGCCGAAACTATTTAGGTGCAGGAGCCGAAACTATTTAGGTGCAGGGGCCGAAACTATTTAGGTGCAGGAGCCGAAACTATTTTGGGTGCAGGAGCCAAAACTATTTAGGTGCAGGGCCGGAAACTATTTAGGTACAGGAGCCAGAAACTATTTAGGTGCAGGGCCGAAACTATTTGGGTGCAGGAGCCGAAACTATTTAGGTCAGGGCAAACCTATTAGGGTGCAGGGCCGGAGCTATTTAGGTGCAGGAGCCGAAACTATTTAGGTGCAGGAGCCGAAACTATTTAGGTGCGGGGCCGAAACTATTTAGGTGCAGGAGCCGAAACTATTTAGGTGCAGGAGCCGAGAATATTTAGGTGCAGGAGCCGAAACTATTTAGGTGCAGGAGCCGAAACTATTTAGGTGCAGGAGCCGAAACTATTTAGGTGCAGGAGCCGAAACTATTTAGGTGCAGGAGCCGAAACTCTTTGGGGTGTCACGGGAGCCGAAACTATTTGGGTGCAGGAGCCGAAAACTATTTAGGTGCAGGAGCCGGAAACTATTTAGGTGCAGGAGCCGAAACTATTTAGGTGCAGGAGCCGAAACTATTTAGGTGCAGGAGCTGGAACTATTTAGGGTGCAGGAGCCGAAACTATTTGGGTGCAGGAGCCGAAACTATTTAGGGTGCAGGAGCCGAAACTATTTGGGTGCAGGAGCCGAAACTATTTAGGGCAGAGCCGAAACTATTTGGTGCAGGGAGCCGAAACTATTTAGGGCAGGAGCCGAAACTATTTAGGTGCAGGAGCCGAAACGATTTAGGCAGGCAAAAATATTTAGGTGCAGGAGCCGAAACTATTTAGGTGCAGGATCCGGACTATTAAAGTGCAGGAGCCGAAACTATTTAGGTGCAGGAGCCGAAACTATTTAGGTGCAGGAGCCGAAACTATTTAGGTGCAGAGCCGAACTATTTAGGTGCAGGAGCCGGAACATTTAGGTGCAAGACATAAACTATTTAGGTGCAGGAGCTGAAACTATTTAGGTGCAGGAGCCGAAACTATTTAGGTGCAGGAGCCGAAACTATTTAGGTGCAGGAGCCGGAAACTATTTAGGGTGCAGGAGCCGAAACTATTTAGGTGCAGGAGCCGAAACTATTTAGGTGCAGGAGCCGAAACTATTTAGGTGCAGGAGCCGAAACTATTTAGGTGCAGGAGCCGAAACTATTTAGGTGCAGGGGAGCCGAAACTATTTAGGTGCAGGAGCCGAAACTATTTAGGTGCAGGAGCCGAAACTATTTAGGTGCAGGAGCCGAAGCTATTTAGGATGCAGGAGCCGAAACTATTCAGGTGCAGGAGCCGAAACTATTTAGGTGCAGGAGCCGAAACTATTTAGGGTGCAGGAGCCGAAACTATTTGGGTGCAGGAGCCGAGAACTATTTAGGTGCAAGAGCCGAAACTATTTAGGTGCAGGAGCCGAAACTATTTAGGTGCAGGAGCCGAAACTATTTAGGTGCAGGGGCCAAAGGGAAACTATTTGGGTGCAGGAGCCGAAACTATTTAGGTGGTGGATGAGAACATAGGAGCCGAAACTATTTAGGTGCAGGAGCCGAGAACTATTTAGGTGCAAGAGCCGGAAACTATTTAGGTGGAAAAATCAGGAGCCGAAACTATTTAGGCAGGAGCCCCAATTTATTTGGGCAGGAGCCTAAACGATAGGGGTGCAGGGGAGCCGAAACTATTTAGGTGCAGGAGCCGAAATCTATTAGGTGCAGGAGCCGAAACTATTAGGTGCAGGAGCTGAAACTATTTAGGTGCAGGAGTTGAAACTATTTAGGTGCAGGAGCCGAAACTATTTAGGTGCAGGAGCCGAAACTATTTAGGTGCAGGAGCCGAAAATCTTAAGGGGTAGTCACGGGAGCCGAAACTATTTGGGTGCAGGAGCCGAAACTATTTAGGTGCAGGAGCCGAAACTATTTAGGTGCAGGAGCCGAAACTATTTAGGTGCAGGGGCCGAAACTGTTTAGGATGCAAGGAGCCGGAAATTATTTAGGTGAGGAGCGGAAACTATTTAGGTGCAGGAGCCGAAACTATTTAGGGGCAGGGAGCCGAAACTATTTGGGTGCAGGAGCCGAAACTATTTAGGTGCAGGAGCCGAAACTATTTAGGTGCAGGAGCCGAAACTATTTAGGTGCAGGAGCCGAAACTATTTGGGTGCAGGAGCCGAAACTATTTAGGTGCAGGAGCCGAAACTATTTAGGTGCAGGAGCCGAAAATCTTAAGGAATAGGCACGGGAGCCGAAACTATTCAGGTGCAGGAGCTGAAACTATTTAGGTGCAAGAGCCGAAACTATTTAGGTGCAGGAGCCGAGACCATTAGGTGCAGGAGCCGAAACTATTTGGGTGCAGGGCCGAAAATATTAAGGAATAGGCACGGGAGCGAAACTATTTAGGTGCAGGAGCCGAAACTATTTAGGTGCAGGAGCCGAAAATCTTAAGGAATAGGCACGGGAGCCGAAACTATTTGGGTGCAGGGAGCCGAAACTATTTAGGTGCAAGGGCCGAAACTATTTAGGTGCAGGAGCCGAAACGGTGTAGTGCCGGGCCGGCAGAGGCTTCTGGTGACGAGCTATTAGGTCTGGGAGCCGGGAAACTATTTAGGTGCAGCAGGAGCCGAGACTATCTTAAGGAGTAGGCACGGGGCCGAAACTATTTGGGTGCAGGAGCCAGGAAACTATTTGGTTCAGGGCCAGAAACTATTTAGGGTGCAGGAGACCGAAACTATTAGGTGCAGGAGCCGAAACTTGTTAGGTGCAGGAGCCGAGCTATTTAGGTGCAGGACCCGAAACTCTTTAGGAAAAGTAGTCACCTGAGCCAGAAACTATTTAGGTGCAGGGCCGAAATCTATTTAGGTGCAGGAGCCAGGAAACTATTTAGGTGCAGGGCCAAGAAACTGTTTAGGTGCTAGGGCAGAACTATTTTAGGTGCAGGAGCCCGAAACTATTTGGGTGCAGGAGCCGACACTCTTTAGGGTGGTCCCTGGAGTACCGAAAATCTTTAGGGTGTGCAGGAGCCAAAAGCTATTTAGGTGCAGGAGCCAGGGACCTAACTAGTTATTGCAGGAGCCGAAACTATTTAGGTGAGGGGCCGGAAACTATTTTAGTTGCAGGAGCCTGTTGGTCGGGGGGAAACTGTTTAGGTTGGGCAGTATTTTGGGCCGAAGCCATTTAGGTTCAGGAGCCGAAACTATTTAGGTTTAGGAGCCGAAACTATTTAGGTGCAGGGACCCAAAACTCTTTAGGTGCAGGGCCGAGAACTGTTTGGGTGCAGGAGCCGAGGCTATTTAGGTGCAGGAGCCGAAACTCTTAAGGAGTAGTCACGGGAGCCGAAACTATTTGGGTGCAGGGCCAGAGCTATTTAGGTGCAGGGGCCAGAGAGCTGTTGGGTGCAGGAGCCCAGGCTATTTAGGTGCAGGGCCGAACTATTTAGGTGCAGGAGCCGAAACTATTTAGGTGCAGGAGCCAGAGCTATTTAGGTGCAGGGCCGAGGGACTGTTTAGTTGCAGGAGCCGAGAGCGTAATTTAGGTGCAGGGCCGAAACTTTTAGGTGAGGGCCGGAACTCTTAAGGTGTAGTCACGGGAGCCGGTAGTCACGGGGCCGAGCTGTTTGGGTGCAGGAGCCGAGGAGCTGTTAGGTGCAGGGCGGAAACTATTTGGGTGCAGGAGCCGGAACCATTTAGGTGCAGGAGCCGAAACTATTTAGGTGCAGGGCCAGGAAACTTTTACGTGCAGGGCCCGAAACTATTTCGGTGCAGGGCCGGAAATTAGGGTGTCTGAGGCCAGGCTTTGGGTCAGGGCGGGGCTATTTAGGTGCGGGAGCCGGGACTATTTGGTGCAGGAGCCAAAACTCATTTAGGTGCAGGAGCCGGAGCTATTTAGGTGCAGGGCCGAAACTATTTAGGTGCAGGAGCCGAAAGGTCTGTTTAGTTGCAGGAGCCGAAACTATTTAGGTGCAGGGCCGAAGACTCTTTAGGGTAGTCAGGAGCCGAGCCTATTTAGGTGCAGGAGCCGAGCTATTTAGTTGCAGGAGCCAGGGCTATTTGGGTGCAGGAGCCGAAACTCTTAAGGAGTAGTCACGGGAGCCGAAACTGTTTAGGTGCAGGAGCCGAAACTATTTACGTGCAGGAGCCGAAACTATTTGGTTCATAGGAGCCAAAGGCTTGTTGGGTGCAGGGCCAGAGCCATTTAGGTGCAGGAGCCAGAGAACTATTTAGGTAGGGCCGAGTCTGTAGGTGCAGGGGCCGAGAACTATTTGGGTGCAGGAGCCGGAGCGAATTTGGTGCAGGAGCCGAAACTATTTAGGTGAGGGCCAAAACTATTTAGGTGCAGGGCCGAGGAATATTTAGGGTAGTCACGGGCCGGCTATTTTGGTGCAGGGCCCGAGAGCTATTTGGGTGCAGGAGCCGAACTATTTAGGTGAGGGCAGGAAACTGTTTGGGTGCAGGGCCGAAACTGTTGGGGTCACAGGAGCCCGAAACTATTTAGGTCAGGAGCCGAAACTATTTAGGTGCAGGAGCCGGGGGCTATTAGGTGCAGGGCCGGAGCTATGTTGCGTCGCATGGGGCCGAAACTATTTGGGTGCAGGAGCCGGAAACTATTTAGGTGCAGGAGCCAGGCTATTTAGGTGCAGGAGCCAAGAACGGGGGAGTCACGGGGCCAGAGGCTATTTAGGTGCGAGGCCGAGCTATTTAGGTGCAGGAGCCGAAACTATTTAGGTGCAGGACCCGAAACTATTTAGATACGGGAGCCGGGAGCTATTTGGGTGCAGGAGCCGAAGCTATTTAGGTGTGGGAGCCGAAACTGTTTAGGTGCAGGAGCCAGGAAACTATTTAGGTGCAGGAGCCGAACTATTTGGGTGCAGGAGCCGAAAGGCTATTTAGGTGAGGAGCCGAGGCTATTTGGGTGCAGGAGCCAGAACTATTTCGGTGAGGACCAAAACTCTTTACGTGCAGGAGCCAAAGCTATTTAGGTGCAGGGCCGAGCTTTATTTAGGTGCAGGGCCAGAGCTATTTAGGTGCAGGGCCGAAACTATTTAGGTGCAGGAGCCGAGAACTATTTTAAGAGGGCCGCAGCTTTTGAGCCGAAGCTCTTTGAGGTAGGGCGCTATTTAGATTTAGGGCCGAAACTATTTAGGTGCAGGAGCCAAAACTGTTTAGGTGCAGGAGCCAAACTATTTTAGCCCCGTGCAGGGGCCGAAACTATTTGGGTGCAGGGGCCGAAACTGTTTAGGTGTAGGGCCGGAGCTATTTGGTTTCAGGAGCCGAGCTATTGGGGGCCGACTGTTGGGTGCAGGAGCCAGAACTATTTGGTGCAGGGCCAAAACTTTTAGGTGCAGGGCCGAGACTATTTAGGTGCAGGGCCCGGAAACTATTTAGGTGCAGGAGCCGAAACATTACGTTCAGGAGCCAGAAGCTATTTAGGTCCAGGAACCGAAACTATTTAGGTGTAGGACCGAGACTATTTAGGTGCAGGAGCCGAAACTATTTGGGTAGTCTAGGACCCGAAACTATTTAGGTGCAGGAGCCGAAACTTATTTAGGTGCAGGGCTAGCCAGGAAACTATTTAGGTGCAGGAGCCGGAGCTATTTACGTGCAGGAGCCGAAACTATTTACGTGCAGGGAGCCGAAACTATTTG
The DNA here is from genome assembly GCA_958295435.1 of Mesorhabditis spiculigera. Classification (NCBI taxonomy): domain Eukaryota; kingdom Metazoa; phylum Nematoda; class Chromadorea; order Rhabditida; family Rhabditidae; genus Mesorhabditis; species Mesorhabditis spiculigera. Next base: position 23,805 of record CATQJA010002418.1, read on the forward strand.
GGTGCAGGAGCCGAAAATCTTGGGGTACGTGCAGGGCCGGAAACTATTTAGGTGCAGGAGCCGAAACTATTTAGGTCAAAGACCGAACTATTTAGGTGCAGGGCCAAAGAAATCTTAAGGAGTAGTCTGGGGCCGAAACTATTTGGGTGCAGGAGCCGAAACTATTTAGGTGCAGGAGCCGAAAATCTTGGGAGTAGTCACGGGAATGAAATATTTGGGTGCAGGAGCCGAAACTGTTGGGTGCAGAGCAGAGCTATTTTTAGAGTGCAGGGCCGAAACATTTAGGTGCAGAATTGAAACATTTAGGTCTGGAGCAAAACTATTTAGGTGCAGGGCCAGAAACTATTTAGGTGCAGGAGCCGAAACTATTTAGGTGCAGGAGTCGAAACTATTTAGGTGCAGGGCCGAAACTATTTGGAGATGCAGGGGCCCAGTAGGCCCAGGTGCAATTTGACTATTTTAGGTGCAGGAGCCAGAAATATTTAGTGGGGCGAAATGTAGGGAGTAGTCTACTGGGGCTTGAAACTATTTAGGTGCAGGAGCCGAAACTATTTAAGGTGCAGAGCCCCAAAAACTGTTTAGGTGCAGGAGCCG
>CATQJA010002419.1:0-24670 GCA_958295435.1 Mesorhabditis spiculigera
GCATTCTGGAATTTGTGCTTCAAAAAAGGCTCCACATGATTTAGGCCCCTCATCAAAGACCTCCTTAACGGGGCCAAAAAGTCAGATTTTATTGGTGGTTTTCAAAAAAGAAATGCCACAAAATTTATTTTGCGGCGAAAAGCCCAAATACTCGAGAAAAAAGCTAAATAGCATGAATTGCATGTCGTAATGCATACTACAAAGTGGTCAATTCCGAAGATCGACAAAGCTGAAATGATCAAAATCGCTGCGGATTCCAGGGACGACTTCGGGATTTTCCAATTCGCGCATTTCATGCTCAAAAAACGATAAAAGAACATCGGACTTTACAACCCCCACAGCCGGGGGGTCTCAAAGTTTTCGTTATTTTCGATTATATTATCGGGATTCTTGCAACGCCATTGGATAGAGCGTGGAAAAATATACGAAGAGCTTTCATTTGAGCCTACAATAATGTAAAATCAAAAAGTTATGGCCAAAAGCTTCCGGCTGGGGCGGGAGGTAAAGTAAAGTGTAGCCTTAAAGGTACACTAAAATCTCGTGCAAAAAGTCAGTTCGCGGTCGGAAATCCCGGCCCTCTGCCGCGCAAGGCCCGGATCCTTCTTATCCCCCTTCCCTCTCCCCTCTCCCGTCTGTCCCATGGCCTAGTGGTCTAAAGCGCTCGCCCTAGGCGAGTGGCGCGGTTCGGTTTTGCTCCGCGGCGAGCACCTACCGTAACCCTGTTTGCTATTCCGCGGACGGTTACCGGCCGGTAACCAAACCAACGAGGCTTTAGTGTACCTTTAAAGAGATGAGGACGGCATCTGTTGAACTCCCCTTGGGGAGGGGGTTCAACAGATGCAGCGGCGAGAGAGGGCGCCCAGAGGAGAGGCGCAGAGATATTTTCTTTCCCGCGCGTAATCGATTGACTTATGCCGCCCCTATCCCTTTAAGGAGGATGGACCAGACTCCTTTGCCCCTTTAGGCCCATTGAATCGTGCGGACCGCCAGCAGGTGCAACACGGAAGGGGCGGGCAATCGAGTAAAAGGGGGGATTTGGTGTGATTTCCGATACGGTCCGACAAGTTCATTCTGCTCACGTCGTCACTTCGACATGTTTTTGCCAACTGCCGGGGAACAATCGACAATAATGGTCGCCTACACTGTCATATGGGTCATTGGTACCACTCTATTTATCATCTCCATGAACTGTTTGCTGTTCGTAAACTCGAAAACCACCAAAGTTTTCAACCGGCTTCAGATGGTTGTTGTGGTGAGTAAGAGATAATTTGCGAATTTTAAAAAGTTACATTAACCTATCTTTTACGATTTATACCGGGTGTCCAAAAAACGAACCATCTGGCATTTCGCCGTGTTACATAGAATCGTTTCCAAAATTGGACCAGAGGTGTATCAGACCCTAAAAAACCACAATCCTAAGTCAGACCCCAATAGCTACAGTCGTTCTCGAGTTACAACAAAAATACGGTTTTCCGGAAATTCTAAACAGTTTTTTTTCAGCTATCATCTTGGTCTTTGCATCGATTTGCATCGATTGCCGGCTGTGAATCCCGAATTTCGCAAAAGATTTGCAGTAATTTTGCGTTGCAAAAATTGCTTCATCGACGCATATTTGCTTAGTTTTAATCCGGAAAAAATTTTATTAAGCAATGAAGGTCTATCGAATCGTTTTCACTTGATGTTTAGGGAGTCTAATTCCACGGAATCCCGATGAAAAATGGAAGATAATGTTGTTTTTTTTTGCTAGAACTCGAGAACTACTATAGGTACGGGGCTATGACTCAGAATTTCGGTTATTTAAGGTCTGATACACCACTGGTCGAAATTTGGGATCGATTGGGTGTAACGGCGAAATGCCAGATGGTTCGTTTTTTTTAGGACACCCTAAATATTCTCCCCTTTCAGACCAGTAACCAAGCCGTCGATACCTACATTTCGCTCGCAAAGCCGATTTTTTATTTGCCAAGGTTTGCCATTAAGATGCTTGTTCCGCTTTTCGAGGTCACGGCACGTAGCGGAGTTATTGGAGCGGTAAGTGCATTTGGACAGCCGCCGTATTTAAAGGAAGGCTAGAGTGCAGTTTATCCCCCCCCCGGCGCCCAACTTTTGTACAACGGCCCCATGCCGGTCTACAGGTGTGTAAAGTATACCAAGATTTTCACCTTGCTCCGGTGAGTATTTTAGTATATTTTGCGACCCGGTAGGATTGCGGAAGCCGACATATGGTAGGTGGGGTCGTCTCCCTGCAGGGGGAACTGCACTTGAGCCCAACATGAACCAAGAGCCACTTTGTTTCCAGAGCTTCTATTTCACGGGCTCGATCTTGTCGTTGACAGCAATCTTATACATCGGCCTCCTTCGGCGCCAACGAACGGCCGGTTTCTCGAAAAACACGGTTCCAGCAATTTTTGGAAAACAGCGTGGCTGTAAACTCCCCGTTGATCGTGATCTGCTTTCTGGGGTATCTCGCCGCACTCTGCGCGGAGGATGGGCTTATTGTCGACCCAGTTACGGTGGGTGGAGGAGGTGCAGGCATATTGGGCGGAATCCAGACATGGCAATTTCGGTCGGCCGGCCGCGGCCGACCGGCCGACGGCCGCATTAGCATAAAAAAACGGCCGTTTCCGGGCCGCCGACTCTATGCAAATGACTTCCGGTCGGCCGATCGTTTCACAGAAACGTGTCGCTGGCGCCTCAAAATTTTGAATAAATAAGGAATGGGTTTGGGCATTGGTTTTCACTATTCCTTAGGATGCCTGCCTACAAAATCCTACTATATATAAAAAAATAGTGTCTGTGTGTGTGTGTGTGTGTGTGCCACTTTGCATGCAACTTCCGTCAGCGTGTCCGGAGGATATCTCACGAGGGGGAGGGGTGTAAGGAGGTGTTTGATACGTCATTAGACGCGAATATAGTTTCAAGTAACGCAAAAATTTAGACAGGATGTTTCTATGACGAGTGGGCCTTTAGTTTCCTGAATCTTTTTTTTAATTGAATCGTTTTGCTGGTGATAAAGCAATTAGTGATGATAAAGCAAAGCAAAAGCCACGTCTAATCCGTTGTAATCACGTCTAACCCTAGACCGTTGCAACCCCATTATTTAACTGATTTTCTCAGTCTAAACATTTTTGGCCAAGTAAATCCCTTCATTAGCATCCAAAAATCTAATTTGGTTGCGGGTTTTCGGCCGTTTCCGGGCCGCGCGGCCGGCCGCATTCTAATTTTTTCGGCCGAAAAAGCCGATCGGCCGGCCGATTTGCCATGTCTGGCGGAATCTGACGAAACATGATAAATATCAAGTTTCCCCTTATGCTAATTACCTCTCGAAAAACCAAGATTGATTAAAAGCGTCTTTTGAGTCTGTACAGGGTATCGCAAAAAAACGAACGAACCATCTGGCATTTCGCCGTGTTACATCCAATCGGTTCCAAAATTGGACAAGAGGTGTATCGGGCCCTAAATAACAACAATCCTGACTTACAGTCCCATAGCTACAGTCGTTTTAAAGTGATAACAAAAATCCCGTTTTTTCCCGCAATTCTAAACAGTTTTTCGACGGTTTCGTTTTTCGACGGTTTCGACGTTTCGACGACGAACGGTTCCCCATAGAGAGTTACAGTACAGGAGTTCTCGTTATAACAAAAATAAGCTTTTCATAAGAATTCCGTAAAATTAGACCGCTAAATCTGAACCTAAAATGCTTGGGTAAACCTTCTTTACCTAAAGAAATTTTTCCGGACTAAAATTAATTAAACAAGCCTTGATTTAAGCGATTTTTACAACGCAAATCTACCCAAGATCTTCAACAATGTTAAGGATTCGCAGCTGGAAGTGGATGCAAATCGATGCAAAGTCAAAAAGAAGCCGAAAAACTGTTGAGAATTGCGGGAAAAGCAGTATCTTGGTAATAACGTTAAATTAACTATAGCTAAAAGTCAGGATTGTTGTTATTTAAGGTCTGAAACACCTCAGGTCCAATTTTTGGGATGTAACACGGCAAAGTGCCAGATGGTTTGTTTTGTGGGGCACCCTGTATACTTGAATTTTATAAAAAGTCTGAACACATCGTGGGCGAGAAAACAATCGTTTCTCCCGGGTGACGGCGAATCAAAGGACTTTACACGTCCTTCACTCGACCCCGGAGATTGACAGCTTAACTTTCAGATTTGCAACACAATCCCGGAAATTTGTGGGCAAGCTGATGTATGGATGGTAATGCCGACGGAGCATAGCTTTTGGTTTGCGATCGGAGTCTGTTGTTTTGTGGCCTACGGATTGGGGGTGTACGGACACACATGGACCTCAATACTCGGCGAATACCTTTATCCGTTGGGGCAGTACGAAAGCATTCGGACGCGGAGTATTCGACGGCATTTCGTAAACCTATTTTGCCTTCAGGTGGGCACGTACCGGTTCAAAATTGCTGAATCTTTCCCCAAAAACCGTTTTTATCACAATCACACATCAAAATCAGCTAATTTAATCAAGTTTTCAAATTGTTGCATGTGGTAACTCATTTGCAAGAAGATATTTTTCTGCACAGGAAATGCTAATCAGTTTCAGAGAATTATTTTCTCTCAAATTTTTATTAGAGTTTAATTAAACTATCTCATTTTTGGACTTTTCACCCTAAAATTGGCTGTAACTTTTTCAGAATGACGATTAAGAAAATTTGGTGGACAGATTCGGAATCAGGGAACTTTTTGCACAAGATAGGCGTGGGCCTGGAATATAACAGGGATGTCATTCAAAAACGTCTCATTGGGAATATACGGGGTGTCCCAAAAAAACGAACCATCTGGCGTTTCGCCGTGTTACATCCAATCGACCCCAAATTCGGACAAGAGGTGTATCAGACCAAAAAAAACAGCAATCCTGGCTTACAGTCCCATAGCTACAGTCGTTTTAAAGTTATAACAAAAATCCCGTTTTTTCCCGCAATTCTAAACAGTTTTTCGACGGTTTTTTTGGACTTTGCATCGATTTGAATCAACTTCCGGCTGCGAATCCCTAATTTCGCTTAAGAACTTAGGTAATTTTGCGCCGTAAAAACCTAAATCAAAGCTTATTTGATTAATTTTAGCCCAGCAAACCTTTCTGGAGGTAAAGATGGCCACCGGATCATTTTCACTTAATGTTTAGGGGGTCTAATTCCACGGAAACCCTATGAAAAATTAACAATAAAGTTCATTTTCGTTATAACTCGAGAACGTCTTTAGCTATGGGGCTATAATTCAGGATTGTTGTTATTTAGGGTTTTATATACCTCTCGTCCAAATTTGGGACCGATTGGATGTTACACGGAGAAATACCAGATGGTCCGTTTTTGGGAAACCCTGTAGTTATGGTTAGGACTTTTGATGTACCTTCATCAGGCACGTTGTAAAAGAAGATTCAGAATCAGCGAAAAATTTTGTGCAAGCTAGGTTTGGTCTCGTTCCAAACTCCCACTCAGCGAGCCGCAAATTTCATGTTTATTTAGTCGTTGGCTCTGCTCTGCTTGCTCGGAGTGCCGTTTGGCTTCCTTTTTCTGGTCCTAGCATTTTTCGGCGACGCTCAGCCTTCGCCATTTATGGAATGGCTGTTGGAACGTGGGTGCAAATTCAAATCTGATAAATTATTGGTGTTTTTTTAAAGTGGCCGGCGTGGCTCCGCTATATTTTGGTGTGCATTCGGCGGTCAACAACTTAATACTCATCCTCGCCACAAAACCCTACCGCGAGCGAATTTCCTCATTATTGAAGCTTAGCGGTCCGATGGCTACGGTCAAGCTGAATTCTTCGGGTCCCATTGTGGTCGAAGCGGGCCCAACGGTTCGCCCGAAATCTGACAGTGGCTTGAAATAAAGAGTTTTATGGCCGCAAACTTATTGATTGATATAGTTGGCCTGCTAGAGTAATGTCCAACTTTCAAAACATCGAAATTTCCTAGTGTCAAAATGTCATAATGTCGAAATTTCGTTGCCGACACCGCTTCACTCGCTCTATCTCCTCCCTTTACGACGCACCCTCTCTCTCGCTCTCTCTCTCACTCTCTTCCTCTCTCTCCTGTTTTCTGTCGTTTTTGTATGTTATTTGTCAACCTCGACAATACGGTAGTTTGAGCACGTATACAGACAACAGGTGGAAAGCAGAGATCACTTTATTGCTGAAGATCGTCCAAAACAGCCAATGAACACTGTTTTCCGGTCACTACTCTTCAATACCCGTAAAGGTATAAACATATCGAAAAAATGTTCCTACCGAGCCCCAAGAACAGTCGTTCATCATGACCTCGTATACCACAATTTTGCTCATCACCACAATATTGTTTTGCATTTCGCTTAACTGCCTGCTCAATAATCCAAAAATATCGAATTTGACCACATGAGTGCGGTTTTCACTGAAACAGCCGGAAGGCCTTTGCTTAAAGGTACACTAAAGTCTCGTTGGTTTGCAACGTTGATACGGTAACCGTCCGCGGGATAGCACACAGGGTTACGGTAGGTGCTCGCCGCGGAGCAAAACCGAACCCGCGCCACTCGCCTGGGGCAAGCGCCATAGTAGACCAATAGGCCATGGGACAGACGGCACATGGGAAAGGGAAGGGGGATAAGAAGGGTCCGGGCGTTGCGCGGCAGAGTACCCGAATTTCTGACCGCGAACTGACTTTTTGCACAAGATTTTAGTGTACCTTTAACCCTCACTAGCCGGAAGTTCGCAAAAGGTTTTCGCGATAACTTTTTTATATTACACCAGCGCCCAAAACCCGGCTTCGCGGGCCTTGGGCGCTGGAATGCGGCCTTTGCATGAGAAATTTGACTTTCAGATAGCTTGGGTCCTTCGGACCCCCTCCCTTCCTCCGACCAAACCCGCGCGTGCAACTTGCAAGAATGAGGAAATTTGTATTTTTGGAAATAATTTTTATCATTGAAGTAGCTGACTTGGCGCTTGTCTACGTTGGCGTACACTCTATCGTCAATAATCTTATCATCATTCTTGCCACTAAAGCTTATAGAAAGCGGATTCTGCTATTGTTCAGGATAGTAATATCAAGGCAAATCGCCGAGGCTACATCGCAGAATCGCGTATTGGTTAGATCATCGTCCGCCCGCCTCGCCCTCCTTCCGCTATGCATTGAATTTGGAAAATTCGGATAAATTTTAATTCAAGTTGAGGCCGGCCACAGAATCATCACCACCAAATACGCTAATTTTGAGCAATCGTAATTCCCTATTTTTTTATGTTTAGCACCAACCCAGAGAACAACAAGTCCCGGGACAGGTGCGAAATTCGCAATAACCCTGCATATTTTTGGTTCCACCTTTCGTATTGGATCGCCTTTTCCGTTTTTGATGTAGTCAACGGGTTTTGACAAACATGCACTAGAATGTTAACGAATCAAACAATGTGAAATTTTCTTTGGTATCAGATTCATAAGAGGCCCTGAATTCAAGCGATCCTTAGGCTGCCCAAAGGAGTCCATGGGTCTGCAACTGGTACTTGTTTTCCAAGGCGAAGCACAATTTACACTAGAGTTCTTCTTGCTAAAGCTCAACTACGCGTTTTGCCGCACGGCGAGTTGCAACATGTCCGGATCTACCACATTTACTTTTCGGGTGTTTATGGGGCTCCGTCTTGATGCTGCAGCATGGCCTGGATAAAAAGCTGCTTTATGCGATGCTTCTGCTCGGCCCTAGCGATTTCTCACGTTAACTCGGTCTCTATCCCCCTCTCTCTCTCCCTCTCTCTCGGTGTGCCTCACACCCTCTCCTCTCTTCTGTCAATTTTCGATTTCATTTTGGAACCCCAACAATACGGTAGTTTGATCACATGTACAGACGGCAGGTGCAAAGCAGAGAGCAGTTTATTGATGAGGTTCCTTCAAAACAGCTAAACTGCTTTTCGGTCACCACACTTTAACTGGTGTATAAAGGTATAAATATAACTACTATGTTCCTGCCGAGCCCCCACGAACAATCAATCATCATCACCGCGTATACCACAATCTGGATCATCACCACGATATTATTTTGCGTTTCGCTTAACTGCCTGCTTTTTGTGCGTTCCAAATCGACGAAGCTTTTTACACGGCTTCAGATTTTGATCTTAGTAAGTTTATTCAGTTGATGCAAAAATTTTTGTGAATTTTAAGATCAACCACCAGGCAGCCGACACCTACATATGCGGCGGAAAATTCATCATTTTCGTGCCGAAATTTGCGTGTCGCATGCTTTATCCCATGTACATCGCCACGCCGTTGAAGGGTATCTTGGGCGGGGTAGGACGTTCTCAAAAACCTTTCTTAATGTTCGAATTAGTGCGCCTACTTCTGCAGCTCAATCATCGCCCTGGCGGCCATTCTCTATATCGGATTGTTGAGGCGCCAAATAGCGGCCAACATTCAGAAGACGACTTTTCAACGATTTCTGGAGGTCAGCGTCGGCGTGAACACCGTTGTGACAATGGTTCTATTCTGCTGGTACTTATATGTTATGTATGTGGAAGAAATGGTAACGGTGGACCAGAAAAAGGTAAGTTGATGTATCGATAGCTCTCGAAAACGAGAAAAACAAGCACTTTTCGTTTTTCAGTGTGGATTTTATGCCAAATCCGCATGTTAATTGCTTGCTAAAGCAAACATGACGACGCTGATTTTACGCTTGTTTAATAAATCTTCAAAGTTCGAGCGCGGGCTAAAAAATTTGCAAAACAAAAAGCGCTTGTTTTCACGCCTTTCCGAGAGGTTTCGAGTGATGTAAAAAGCATGCCGATCTGACCTTTCTCGGGTCGGTAAAGGGGGGTGGGATTGTCTATTAGGGGTATTGCTGGGAGGATTTGAAATAGCTTTATCTTGGTCCCTAGTTGTGGGTTTTATCCTCAGATAATGGCTTTTTAGGGTATTTTCGCGAGTCTCCGCTGTAGAATACCTGCCATAGCAAGAAGCGGGAGCCGGTTTTCGTGTAAAAGTTACATGCCGAAAAAGCTGAATATCACGCATCTTCATAGCCCGCTTTCGTAGAGCGAGGAAAATGCGCCTTTCTAAAAAAACCAATTTGCGGACCCAAGATCTGGTCGATTTGACCCGCAAACTGAAGCTTTTAAATTGATCGAAACAGAACGAAACAACCTGTAGGCCCGTTCAGATTGCGCCAGAAAACAAGTTCGGAAAACTTATCACGAACGAAACGGTTAAAGGCACGCTCGGGTCTCGTTGGTTTGGTTACCGGCCGGTAACCGTCCGCGGGATAGCAAACAGGGTTACGGTAGGCGCTCGCCGCGGGGCAAAACTGAACTCTGGCCGCCCGCCTGGGGCAAGCGCTTTGGACCACTAGGCCATGGGAGAGACTACAGTGGGGAGGGGGCGAGGGGCTATGAAAGGTCGGGCCAGGCGAGGGCGGTGGGATAAAATTCTCACTATTTTGAACGAGATTTAGTGTACCTTTAACGAGCCGCTACCTTTCAGATTTGCCGTGACATACCGGAAATCTGCGGACAGCCAAACGCTTGGATGGGCTCATCCTCCCAGGATTCCTTACACATGTTGTTGGGTGTATGCGCCTTTGTCGTGTACGGGATGGTCGTTTACATGTACGTATTCTTATCGATCATTCGCGAAAATCTTTACCCAACGGTGTTGCAATATGAAAGTATTCGTACGCGGGGTATCCGGCGTCAGTTTGTGAAGATGTTCTGTTTACAGGTGAGTGAAGACCTTGACGCGACGCAACCGTGGATTCGTAGAACGGTAGTACCGGAGTGCGTTCATTTCGCCGATTAGCATTTCGCCGACGATCATTTCGCCGATTTTCTTCTAGCCATTTTTTATTTCGCCGATTTTCATTTTTCCGACGATCATTTCGCCTGGTTTGGGGCTCATGCGAAATGGGGAAATGATCGTCGGCGGCATGAAAATCGGCTAAATGAACGGAAATCCATAGCACAGAGAACCAACTCTTTTCAGTCATGTGCCCTCGGCTGCTTCATCGTCGGCCCTTTTGGCTTTCTTTTTCTAGTGTTATTCTTTTTCGGAGAGCTGCCACCATCCGCAATCATCGCCCTTCTATTAACACGTGAGGTTTCAGAATTTTTCCATTTAGTTTTTTGACGTTACAGTAGCGGGCCTAACGCCTCTCTACGTTGGCGTACACTCTATCGTCAACAATCTCATTATCATCCTCGCCACGAAAGCTTATCGGGAGTGCATCCTACGATTATTGAAGATAGCGATATCAAGGCCGATCGCCGAGGCTACATCCCAGAATCGGGTTTTGGTTAGATCAATCGTCCTCAGGCCCCGCTCTTTGTCGGCTAAGCGTTAATTTTGGCAAAAGTAGTATAAATTTTCAGGGTCAATTCAACTTGAGACCAACCACCAAATTAGCATTCCCACAAGATACGCTAATTTTAAGCAAACGTCATTCCCTATTTTCTTGTATTCAATGCCAACCCAGACAACAACAAGTCCAGGGGCAGGTGCAAAATTCGCAATCTCCCCGTTTTTTTTGTTCCCATTCCGATCGTCTTTCCATTTCCTGGTGTAGCCAACCGGATTCGGAAAACTATTTCCAAATCGCCGTTGTGGAAACCACAATAATGTGCAATATTTTATTAGATGCATATTTTATTAGGTGCATAAGCCGCCCTAAATTCAAGCGATGACCTTGGCGGTCGGGGCGGAGAGTCCCCAGGTCTCGAACTTGCACGTGTCGGTGCCGCGCTTGATCTGGAATGGGTTTATTAGTAAGAAAAGTTCGTGGTTAGAATCCACCTGGAAATATCCAGCCATTCCCCAGTTGGTGCCCCACGAGTTCTTCACCAGCCAGAAGTTGACGCCGGCCGAGTTGGTGCCTGAAACCGTAGTTTGCACATTTCGCGGCCGATTCTAATCAATTTTAAACTCAGAAGTTGTTTTATGGATTTGGTTGATGTTACAGCTTTTAAATATGGCCTAATTCAACCTACCGTATCCCATGATGGTGACAGCGTGTCCTCCGAGGAAGTTGGCGCTGCTGGTGGTGCAGTTGGTGCTGTAGATGCCGCTCGTGTAGTAGTAGAAGTCCTCGCAGACGTAGAAGGCTAGAATTGTGTTCCTTTTTGGAGGATGAGTCGCCAAACCGGCAGTGATGGGTCCGGTGGTGCCGACAAAGCTCAGGGCGCTGGCAACATTGCCAGTCATGTCGACGACGGTGTTGACGGGCATGTCGACGGCCTGGAATATAGTGTTCAAGAGAGATGGAGAGAGAGGGGGAGAGGGAGAGAGAGTTAGAAAGAGAGAGTGAAAGAGAGAGGGACAGAGAGACAGGGAGACAGCGAGACAGCGAGACGGAGAGACAGAACGACAGAGAAACAGAGAGAAGGGCGAGAGAGAGCGAGAGAGAGAGAGCGAGAGAGAGAGAGAGAGAGAGAGAGAGAGAGAGAGAGGAAAAGAGATAATTTACTTACCACGCTAGGGCAAGCTGTTTCCTTGCCAGTATAAGGGACAGTAGCGGTACGCGCGGCTCCCTTGGTCTTGATCGAGCTGAAAAAATAGGGTTATACGCCGTAGATGACCTATTCTTACTGTAACATCTGATTTTTATGAAGAAAGAGGAAGGGCTAATTTTGCTTACTTCAACGCCGTTGCGGGCCATCCACCGTTGCAAGGAGACGACTGGGTGCAGGTCATGATTTGCTGCTCCGAGTAGCTCCTCTGGCTGGCGTTGTAGCGCTTGTTGATGATGTTGGAGGCGGTCTCGACGGCGGCCGAGGCGCTAGAAAAATATTTTTATGATTTTCTAGCAGTAACTTGCAAATTAATAATCCTATAAATTTATAAAACTAACGCAAAAGCCCAGCAGCATCCGCATTGTCCCTGATTCTTAACGGGGGTGACGACGCCCTTTGTGCGCCAGTCGAACGCCGTCGCGGTGGCCTGAAATCCAAGTTTTTAATTGGTCGGGGCGAAGCGACTTCGCAAAGTATCTGAAGCCAGAAGAAGAGCTTGGAAGGCTCAATATATGGTCTTTGATTAAGTAAGCGGAAGCTGAAAAGAAGCTCCGGAAAGTCTTACACGCTTGCTCCTCTTCGGCTCGGGGACGACGATGCTGTCGAGTGGGGCGGGCATCTTGTCCGGGTTGATCACCAGCTAAAATAACATTAAAGCGCCAAGTATGGACCCGTACCTTCTTGAGGTCGGCGGTTGACCAGTCGGCAAACTCGGTGACTCCGAACTCCTCCCTGAAATGAACAATTTAAACTCTTTCCTTGCAAACAGTCTTTTTTTAAAGTTCAAAACTCACTTGGTGTCGGTGTTGTTCTTCTGGAACTTCTTGATGCGCTTCAGGTTGTTGGCAAAGTTCCGTTTGCGCTGCTTGCACGCGTCGGCGCCGTCGGTGCAGTTGCGCTTGAATCTGGAAGACAACGAGGTGGGGTCAGCCTGTGGGTTTCTTACCGGCCCTTGAACGTCTCGAACTTGTCGTTGTCCTCCTCGTCAAGGATGCCGTCCTTGTCCGCCTTCTTGACCCTTCCGATTCTGGCGATGGCAAGCCCGGTGAGGCCGAGGAGGAGGAGCACGGCAAGCCGATTCATGGTTACCCTAAAATATGAAAATTAAAGGTCTGAAGAAGGCTTAAATCAAGTATGCAAGATAAATTACAATATATACGGCAGTCCGCTACGCTTCATTGCGGAGGCACGATATGCAACTACGTTAGGATATCCTACGCTACGCTACACTACAAGCCACTACAGCTCCTCTTGATATAGCCAAACTCTATAAACTGAAAACCGGCCGAAGCCTGTGAGATGCCATCGACCGATACTTGCCTCATTTTATAGCATGGAGCCGAGTCTCGGTCGGTCAGCCCGCATGACTGCAGTCTACCGGCTGAGCCAACAACTTCCTCCGTCCGATGGGGCCATTTTTCCGCGTTACAACTATACACGAACGGCTATGTCAACCAGAAGTCGAAGTGTGCTCGCGCGTCCCACGTCCCAAATCGGGAGTTGAAGTTGCGCGGGGGTGGCTCGAGTTTTTTTGGGAGGATTCGGATGAGCCGGGAGCCAACGGTCGGCTTTTTTGGGCTTCATCCTTGCAGGGAGGCTTGTATTTGTCCATGTATGGGGGCCGAAGAACGGTGTATCGAACTATGGTGCAGAAATTGCACCGGCTGACCACGATGGTCGGCTATTCAAAGCACATTTTCGAGGGGCTGCAAAAATGCTTCGGTGCGCTTAGACTTCGGCGTGTGCTCGGGCCTAGGCTTAGGTTTCGGCTTCAGCCTCGGCTTAGGCTTCGGCTTAGGCGCTGGCTTCAGCCTGGGTTTACAAAATTTTGATCACAAAACTTGCATGCAATTTTTTTCACTTTATTGAAAGGTGAAAACAAACTTAAAAGAATTTTGCTCTGTTGTATCCATGTTTTTTCAGTCTTTCGAAAGGCGCTATATCATTTTGAAAATACTTTTGCTATGTTTTATCGATCTTAGCAGTTTTAACAGATTTAGAATTGTTTATTCCTCAAAGATAAATTATGTTCAATTAAAACGTTCAGCTCAATCGCCACGTCGAATCTCGACAATGCTATCCCATTGGTACCGTTCACTCCGGTCCTTTTTCATCGATTCCCGGCCCCGGATCTGGTTCCGCGGGGCTACGGGGGTTTCACTAAAATTTGGGAATCATAACAACCGTTTAAAATTTACTCCGAACAAAGAGCCGTGTCGTCACATTTACAGGAGCAATCCGCTTCATACCAAGTGCCTAAAGTACTTGCTTTTTTGATGCCGGCATGTTCCAGCCCAAAAAATGCAAAAGAAAAACGTTCTAAAACTACGTTTAAAGATACCCATACAACATAAACACACCTACCCATACAACTCATCCGTTTTGCTTCATCGCAAACACAGTTGCACTGTTCATCGACGATTTTGTTGACGTTGTGGCATTGTTTGTTCTAAAAAAGTGCGTTTCGGTTCAGAGCCATTCAAAAATACTCACGTCACAATTATGGCAATTACAGGCCAAATGCTTCTCCATGGCCACCACCTGATCGCCGTCGTATTTGAAGTCATCGCCACCGATGTATCTCATCAACGCTACCTAACGACACTCTTTACGTTTCGGAACGTAAGCGTACTGTGTAGTTTTGGAGGACCGTATACGAGGACTTGCAGCCTTCGCTGCTTTCACAACAGGAACCGATGCAGCGGGGGATCTAAAAAGTAGAGCTTTATCTCTCTCTGACTTTCTCTCTCTCACTCTCTCTCTCTCTCTCTCTCCTCTTTATCTCTCTCTTACCTGAATACAGGTCGGCCAAATAATAACCGCGTTGTCTTGCGGTAGGAATGGGACGGGCACGCAGATCTCTCGGACCTAGAAGTGTTAAAAAATACGTAAAAATGGTTCAAAACGTGTGAGTTATAGAAACTTAATAATTACGCAGTAGCTCACAAGACTAGTTCCCCAAAACAAACCATAGACTTATCCAGATAAGTTAGAATATCTTCCGCCTTACCTCACAAGTATCATTCCCCTGCTGCAAGCTCTCCAAATGGTGCAAATTCACATTGTGATCTAAAATATACGTTAAATGCGATGAGTTTTTTGAAAACCTGGTTCAGTGTCATGCACCATTTCCGCGCTCGTCAAACCGACCTGCGTGTTCCTGTGTTTCATAGACATGCCGGCCATGCTGACGCGATCTAAAGGGATGGTACGTCAAATCCAAAGCTTCGTTTCACCATCGGTGTGTTGCACTTTCACTTGCTGTCCAGCTTTGTGCCTGTGGGAAGCCATGATATTGATATTTCGGCTGAGCTCCTAAATGTGTGACCGTAAGTTAAAGCTCAGTTTAACCCACTGCCTATGCCTACGCCTAATGTTGAGCATGAGCCTTATGGCTAAGCCTGAGCCTAAGCCAATGGCTGAGCGTATGCCTGTGCTCAAGCCTAAGCCTAAGCCGAGATCAGCAACAGTCCCTAACCTAAGCGTAAGGCTAAGCTGACGCTCAAATCGAATCTTACGCCGGAGCATGAGCCTAAACTAGACCAGGCCAAAGCCAGCCTCTAAATGCTATCTACACCTTGTCGAAGCACTCATCCAACCGAGTACCTTAAAATTCTTCGAATTTCTGAAAGTCTTCTTATGCTCAGCGCTCTGCGTAAAAATCGTCGGTATTAATCCCAGAAATATCAGCAACAATTTCATGGCGCACAGAATTATGAGGGTGGGGATGAGTCAGTTCGTTTATATCACGTCGACAAGTGTCCCCCCCAGGCGTTGAAATCGATGAGAGAGAAAAAAGCTGTTTACGCCCATAAGTCGTAGATGAGCGGCAAAATCATATGGGAGGGGTGCTGACAGATGTAAACTATCGGGTGGATGGGTTCCTGGAACTGAGTAAGGGTGGTCGAGAACCTTCTGGTTGCCCAAAGAAACTATCGAAAAGGAAGCGACAAACATCAAAATTAAACATTCTATCCAATAAAAATTGAGAAAGGGATCAGGGGTACAAATCCCTACGACCGCTAAAGCGATTAATTTTATGTACGGTTCCAACAACGATTGAAAGTAGTAAGATACACAAAGTAAGTAAAAAGAATATTTACGTACAAAATCACACCAGCGAAATGGCTGAGGCCAGAAGAAAACGCAAAGAGAAGGTCCCTCGTCGCCAGCCAGGCCTACACTTTACCCAAAATTGGGAAAAAGTAAAAAGGGTGTCGGCCGTAGCGGATACGCCGCATGCGATCCGTCCACGACAAGACGCGGTGGCTTTTGCTTGCTCCCTTTCGGTCCTGGGCCATTCCACCACTCTTTAACCGCCCGGGATATCTAAAGCTCCCCCCTAGACAACCCTGGCGACGCCTCGTTTGGCTCGGACACGCGGCCCGAAACAGACCGAACACCCCGCTGCCAAGTAGCTGGCTCACAGACGCCCGCCACGACGCCCAGCGGTTACGGGTCGCCAAAAGGGGGGTTATGAAGGGTGGGGAGGCCAGGCTGGCTGGAGAGTGCCCAAGAACGGAAATAGGTGGTTTCGTTTTCATTTTTCTCAAATATTATGAAAGGCCTTTGCGAGGATTTTTATAAGCTTTTATACTATTTTAATTATGATTTAAGTAAACTCGAAATGGCCTCTAGTTAGAGAAGAGTTTTTCATGAGGCGTTCCGCGTTTTCTTACGGGTGTATTTAGCTTTTTGGTTTTTCTTTTTGGGTTTTTGGTTGTTGCTGACCACTTGTTGCTAGCGATTTTCAGTGCTTAGTTTTAAGGTGAAAAGGTGTAAAGTCAAGAGCGAGCACAGTCAATAATGCAAAAACAGCACATAAGCACAATAACAAAACCGTTTAAATAAATATACAAAATAAGATGCTGTAGTAAATCGCAGTCGATGGCGTTTCCCTGTCTCTCTATCTCACTCTCTCTCCTGCTCTCTGTTGAAGTTGAAGAGTTGCTAGTTAATGCCCAAACCTGGCCAAAACCGAAAAAGTCTGCAATTAGATGTTTTATGTCCATCTAAAAAGTTTAAATTCGCTCACACCTTAGCTTAAAAAAAAAACAGTTTTCCCACAATTTTGGCCAATTAGCTGGGTAGTAATGTTGTTTCTACGATGTCGCAGTCCAGTTCTCTCGCCAGCCAAAACAAAAACAACAAAAATTTATCCCCCAGGCCACTGGCTGTGGCAGTCACCATTCCCGACTGTAGGAGATGGCCGGTGCCAAATTCTTGCTCGTCCTGTTGTATTTATTCTTTAAAAGTTCCCGATCATCACTGCTCGACCGAAATTTGGATATCTCGCATGAGTTTGAGCTGTTTATCAAAAAGTATGCCTAAATTTCGGGTTATAATGAAAAATATCAGTTACAACCGGTCGTATGAAAACGATGCGGAGGAATTGAAGATCAGGAAAAAATACTTTGCCCAGAATCTGTTGAACTTGGCGATATCTAATGTTACCGAAAAGGAGGGAGGGTATGTGCTAATCGGTAGTTAGAGGTATCTTAAGTTTTTAGAGCTATTTACGGCATTACAAGCTTTATGGATTGGTCTCAGGAGGAAAAGAAAGCGGTAGGCTTAAGAGAGTGAGAGGGAGTGAGAGAGAAAGAGAGAGAGTGAGAGAGAGTGAGAGGGAGAGACATTGATATCTACATTTTAGATCCTTCTCGACCCAAAATCAATGCCGGAAAAAAATTGCACATGGGTCTACCAGAACAGCGGCAACTCGATGAAAAATTCCAATGTCGATTGGCGCAACACTGGGGCTGTCAACGACGTGCGAAACCAGGGACAATGCGGATCTTGCTGGGCATTTGCGTTTGTCGCGGAACGCACACATGTCAACTGGCAATTTTCAGCGTCACCGCCGCTGTCGAGGTCCAAGAAAATTACTGGAGCGACCGCACGGGCTCGAAGCGGATTGCTTATTCGGAGCAGGTATGGATTAATCGGGCCATACCTGATATGGTGTTAATGCCAATCGGATACTAAATGTTTCGGCCCGACCCTAACTGGAATCATAAATTTCCAAACAGTTTTTATAGTGGTCAAAATTCGTCGTGTCGCTCTTTATCTCTTTTACCTTATTTTTTTTTGAAGTGAAATAACTGTTCTTTTATAGTACTTGATTGATTGCACCGATGCCGGAAGCTGCAAGGGTGGAAGACCTCAGAAGGCGCTAGAGTGAGAATTTTTCAGTTGTAGTTTAAGAGAGTTGATACCATTGATAGGCAAATCAAGAAGAAAGGCTTCGTGCGCCAATCGGAATTGCCATACGACGCTAAAAAAGAGGAGTGCCCGCTGCACCTGGTAACTTTTCCACGCAGGGCTTTCAGAGATGGTGTTCACCATTAATTTTTGCGCCGTTTCGAGCTTGAAGCGTTTGAAGCTTTCCAGCACTATGCGACCTTTTCAGCATTTCGAATTTCCGGTGAATGGCGTGTACGAGATGACCGGAAACGTCGATTACATCCTGGATTGGGTCGAAAACATTGGTCCAGTCACTGCCAGTAATTTCACGCATCGTGCCTTGAAGTTTTGGCTTTCCAGCTTTCAGGGTCTGCGAGGACTTCTTTAGTTATACGGGCGGCCTGTATAGCCGAGATTGCCGCTCCGGCGGCTACCACGCCGTGACCATCATTGGTTACGGTAACTCCGGTGTTTTATACAACCTTTGAGGCTTTTTTAGGGACAAGCGGAGGGGTTGACTATTGGCTGGCGAGGAATTCTTGGGGAAAATCCTGGGGAGAAGCTGGATATTTTAAGGTAAAAAGCTTTACATGGTTTCTGGAAGGGGTTTTAGATTAAACGCGGCGCGGACTTGTGCGGCTTCGAAAGCATCGAAAATCTGACCGTGATGATTAAGGTTTTGTGAGATTTTTTCGGGGATAGGGATCGGTGGATGTTTGCTTAGATGCATAAAGACCTACACTGTTCTGCTTTGTGACTTGAATAAATATTTAGAAAAATTTAAATTATATTTTTGAGTCACTCCAGGTGGCCTCAAATCTTAGAATGTTGTTTATGTTAATTATCATTTGCATCCAAAAAACCGCGCGCTCTGCAATCCGTTTCCGAACGCCCGTTCCGTTTTGCCACCTCCCAGCAACATGGTGTTGTTGCTGCTCGAAGAAATGCGAGAAAAAGGGTTTGAGAAATGGGCGACTCGCAACAGTTCCCACCCCCCGCTTCTTTTCGAGCGTCCCCCACCGATCGGGAGCAATTTATGGACATACGCGCGGGGATGCTGATCTCCCCCGGTCACAACTGTGCCCGCGTTTTTTGTAAGCATTTAGCGTGAGTGCGAGGGGGTTCGTGGGAGCGTGTAGTCGATCGCACCGTGGAAGAACGGCGGGGGGAGGAAGGCTTTTGAGATTATGATCTGGGGGAATTGGACGTGGAAGGCGGTGTGGCTTTGAATTTCTAAAAGGACGGCCAAGGCATAGTTATAGATTTCGTTATTACGGCTTCACGCACAACGCGCGAGCCGTTTTGCGGTCGCAGTTAACCAACGATTACGCCATACAATGATTCGCGTTAGGTGCGGGGATTGTGTCCGAGGTCATCTGAAATCCTTAGCCGAGAAAAACCACAAGCATGACTTGACCGTTCCTTTAAAAAGCGACATTTTGGTCTTCGGACGGTGCGCAGACTGGAAGTCCTCTTTAAAGGCAATCTCGAATCGACAGGATTTTAACAGGAGTGATAGCTCTGGTCAAGCCGGAAAATGAGGGAGAGAAAGAGAGAGGGAGGGAGAGAAAGAGATACTAGGTTTGTAAAAATTCCCAGTTAAAATATGGAAAAATGCAGCGTTTTAACTTTTATCACGCTCCAGAAAAAAATCTTTGGTGCTTTGATTGTTTGGACGCAAACGACTTCGATTCGCATGATTTTGCGGAAATCTTTGGACGGTTTCAAACCCGCGAAGAAGCTGGAAAATCGTGTTCAAAGAGATTCGATACGAATCTTGTTATATCGGAACCCGTGCGAGTCGATCAACGAAAATCATCGTTTCAAAATTTAAAAAAAGAATAAATTTACTTTGGATTCTTTTACTCCGATTTCGATGGCTTCAACTTGAATACGGCTACCTCCTACGCCACCTGCTCCCTAAACCCTGCCCAAACCAACCACAGTTCCCCCTGTGTTGCGGCTCACCGGTTCGCAACTCGCTAATCCGGCGGGGTGGGCCATTTTTCAAGGGCCGCTGAACGGGCGGGGAGGACACTTTTTGCAAGGAGCCCCCGGGTGAGCGGCACCTTTGTGAGGGGTGCGTGATGAGCGATTGGGGGAGGCTACGGTACCGGGAGGAGGACGATCGGAGCGGCGCGTAGCCGTGTATGATGGATCACGCTGCTGGAATAAGGGTGGAGCGAGAAGGGGTGGGAGGACCGTATCCTGGGCCTGGGAAGGTGGATTTGACACTTCGGGTGAATCGTTGTGCGTCTTTGGGATGTTATGTGATTTTGGCTTCGTTTCAAACCTATTAGATCTAAAATTTTATTAAGCTTTTTTAATGGAATTGGAGTTTTGTTTTGGGTGTTTCGCGTATCATTTTCTAGGTTTTCAAAGAGTAGTCCTAAGTTCACACGTAATGTAAGATCATAGAGCGTTATTTGATAACTTTTAAGGCCGTTTATTATCGATTACTCTGTTAGTCCGTTTTACAACATTTTTTAGAAATTCCGAAGCATGGGAATGTTCCCCGGAATTCCACTATTCCTGGCGAACTCCCTTTTCCCGCCTTCGACAGCACTCTCTCTTTTTTCAACAACGTCTGAAGGAGCAGGTACCGGTAAGTTCTAATCGAATTGCGTACGGTATGCTATGATACAAAGGTCTCCCTGCAGTTTCTAGGCTCCTGATAATAGCAAATTTTGGCGTTTCCCCCTCTGCATCCCTCTCCAAAGCTTACCTTGAGCTCGACAAATTTTTATAAATTTGATACGGTTTCCAGGAAGAATACATTAAATTTAGAATTGGCAAGACCTCCTCAACCTGGCAGCCTCTTCAACTACTGATACCTTGACCCCATTGGCCGATGGACTGCTGAAAATAGTTTCACCTGGAAGGGCAGGTGCCCATAATTCGGGAGTCGCCATTTCTGATGACCAACCCGGGCCCTCGGGCCAATCAGCCGAGAAAGCACCTGGCATCTATGCGCATATTCTGGCGGAGAGCCCGGTCAGGAAACTGACCTATTCCGGTAAGCTCCAATTAACGCACATTTTTCAAATTTTTAAAAGTTAGACAAAAAAGATTTGCTTCAGCTTGCTCGCCAACCCGAAATCGCTACGGCAGGGTCTACGTTTCCGGTCGGCCGTTGATAATGAAGGATCGCCTGAAAATCGTGGAGTTGCATAAGAAGGTAACGAATATAATCAAGTAGTTGATTCTTTGCGAAATCATCGATTCATGACACTTTTTTAAGCCCAAACAATCTGCTTGTTCCAGGGTTATAAGAAGATCAACATCGCCAAAGAGCTCGGCGTGACCCATAGCTGCGTCAGTAAGGTTTTGAGAAGGTAAAATAAAAGTTCAATTCTAAGGTATTTAAATTACTTTTTAGATACCTCGAAACTGGGAGCTGTGAAGCTAAAAATGTAAAAATAAAGAGGAAAAGGACACCAGAAGCTGATCCAGCAGAAGCCAAACCGGAAACTGCCCCGAAGCGCGTGCTGCGCTCGTTTACTATTGAAAAGTGAGTCTTGACGCCAAAGCATAAAAAATTATAAAAACTATCTTTTTGAATAGGAAATAAGAGCTACTTAAACCATAGCAATTCAAAATTAAACAACGTAATTTCCTTTAGTTTACTATCTACTGAAACCCATCATATCGTCTATACCTCCAAATAAAACGAATACCTCATCAAATTTCATGATTTCATTGTACGTGATTATTTTCCTTGTGATATACAACAACTTTATTGATCTCAAAATTTCGCCATCTTGTGATATAATATTAAGCTTTTGCCGGGGTTGTAGCATCGAGGAGGAGACACTGAAATAAATTCATGTAAATGTGCTAAAAACCCTGAATCACCTCATAAGCGGAAGTAGCTGCACTGAAAACTGGCACGTACGGCTTGCAGCAGTAGGTATCGGCGTGGATCGATAGGGTTGTGGTGTCGAGTTTGATGGAGGCATCGAGTTTGCATGCCGGTGAACCGCAGCGATCAGGGAGTTGTAGGGGATTGCGGAGACTATAAAGGTATCACCAATACCGTTGTAATCAGTTTTGCCCATTAAAACGGTAATTTTAGACCAAACGATCTTTCTCTTTAAGATTCATCTAGCAATATAAAAAATTTATTAGCAAAAAATGTTATACTTATTCCTTCTTTTCATTTTCTATTTTTATATTTTCCACAGTCTTTTTATATTGTGTCAAAGAAAATGGCATTTAAAGTTAATGATCTATAATGGTACATAGATTAGTACAGATAACTTTATGTTTTTATTTACCAAAACATTTATGGCAATAAACTTCCAAACTCGAGCCGCCTTGTCCACTCCTGGCGCCTCGATATCTGCATTGCTTGTCCACCTGTCAATTATCCCCTTACCGACTATGCCTCAAAAGCCCATCCCCGCGCCCCCTCCTCGCCGCCTCATTGGCTCAGTGGCAGAGCGTCTGTCTAGTAAACAGAAGGTCGCTGGTTCGATTCCAGCATGAGGCACCAACTTTTTTCCTTTTGGCTGAAGGTTTGTGGAGCTTATCAAAAATCTTTTTGCTTTATTTCGAACCTGCATGGGCATCCGTAGCTATCCGAAATGCAGGTTCTATTTCTTATCGGAAGTCCGCACATTCCACAAGTAGCAGTGCAGGTCTCGTTCCATGGTCCCCAGACTCCTAAAAATTTGTGGTAAAAGGCATCCAAAGTCTCAAATAGGTACATCAAACTTAAATAAACTAAAAAGATACGTAAAAACAGCTGAAATAGGTGAAAGCGAGCTAGGAAATAGGTATCTAAACGTTAACGTACCATATTTCGGACATTGGTTCATGTTGGCTTCTAAATGGCGCGTTTTTACGACCATGAAATCTTACATCATACCTCGATACGTCGCGCAAACGTACGCCTTTTGGCTGACTGCCACCATTTTAATATATGGCTCACAACAAAAATCCTCGTGCTCTTTCGCTACGCAGCCCTGGACGCCGAGCAGCGTTCCCGGCTGGATACAACGGACGGTTTTGGTTGGGCTACCGCTAGAAAATATTGTAGTTTATAGCCTTACGGAATTTCGGGCTTACGTGCAAGCGCAACCCTTGGTCAGACAAGTTCTTTCGTATTTCTCAACACCACAATAGCCGCATCGAAAATTGCAGGGTTGCGTGAGGTTCCACTCGGTCCAGTAACCTTGATAATTTTAATTAAATATTATTAAAACAATTTTTAAGGAATATTAGTGATGCTCCTATAGCTATTATGCAATACTGTTATTTTGATAGCATTATTTCAAAAAAAAAAATTTTTTTTGTTACCCCACCGATTATTTTGAAAAACTTTAAAAGATAGTTTTAATGCGCACTCATTTTTTACTTCGCTTAATTTTATTCCAGAACTAGAAAATTAAAAACTAGAAGAAAACATAGAAAGCGTAGGTAAGTAAGAAAGAGTGGAACATACAGGGTGTCCCAAACCCCCCGCTGCATTTGGCCGTCTTCTATCCGATCGGGACCAAATTTACCACTGATGGGGACTCATAAAAACCATGTGCAGCCGAATTTTCTAAGCAAAATATTGTAAAATAAAAAAGTTATATCGAAAATAAAGTTTATTTTGCCAATTTCACTAAGATTTTGATCGGTTTGGACCTCGAAATGTTTAGCAAAAATGAAGAGGGCGCTTTTTTCCACCCGGAATATTTTTTTGATTTACGAAAATTACGTCTAAACTGGGACTTTTCATGACTTTTTGTTATAAAAATTGACAGAAACCGACCCGAAATGACGATTTTTGGGAAAATTACTCAAAATCGGCATGCTAATTGCGAAAACTTAGCCAAAATTGAGTATCAGCATTTCCCAAAAATCAGTTTTTTAGCGATAACTTTTTTATTTTACAATATTTTGCTTAGAAAATTCGGCTGCACATAGTTTTTATGGGTTCCTATCGCTGGTAAAAATTTGGTCCCGATCGAATAGAAGACTGCCAAATGTCGAGGGAGGTTTTTTTGGGACACCCTGTAGTTTTCGAAAATTTACCTCCATCCATGCAATCCTGCAAAACGGTAGCTGCTGCGGTTATTTCAATAAAGATAAAGCACTAAATTTTATTCGACACAAAATCAGGAACAAAATGCATACCAAAATATGGACCCGAGATGACGAAAACATTAGGGGCGGCGAGGTGAAGGAGTGTGTGCGGTTCGATGGCAAAATATGTGCAAAGCGGATCGTAACGAGGATTTATGATGTGTGAAAAGTGTAGGATGATGCAGAAAGACGACGAAGAAGCATCGAGTTTTAAAAACAGTGGAAATAAAGTGTTATTAGATGATTTCATTGATAGGAATGGAATGAACTCATTTAATATCGTCTTTGACCTCATCCGCTCGCGCCGGGAACGAAGACGAATACCTCAAAAATTGAAATTAGCATCGTTTCTAAGGCTTAGACTTGGACTTAGGTTTAGGCTTAGGCATGGGCTTAGGCTTAGGCTTAGGCGTAGGCTTATGCGTCGGCTTAAGCTGACATTAGTTTTGCGTTTAGGGTTTGCTTTGTATGAGGCCTAGGCTTAGGCTTAAACTTAGGCTTAGGCATAGGCTTATACTTAGGCTCCGGCTTAGGCTTAGTCTTTTGCTTGGCTTTTCGGGTAGCTCTGGTTAAATAAAACGTTTGTTTTAGACCTAAGTTTAAAAACTAAAAATTTAACAACTTACATCCTCATAAAGTAGCTCCACTTTCGAAGTCGATGGCTCGACATCCTGATTTGCCATGGAATTCACAGCGGTTGTGGTGCCGCCCAATATCGTGAAGGTGAACTCCGCGAATTTCGAGGTAGCGGGAGGCGCAGTAGGCATTGAGGCGAGGGTAGTGATTAACGGGCTCGACAAGTTTGTCGATGATACGGTGGCAGTGGTCGTGGAGGGCGAGGTAGTTGTCGTACTTGTAGTAGTTGTCGTCGTTGTCGACGTCGAGGTAGTCGGAGTCGTAGTCGTTGTAATGGCGGTGGTTGTTGTTGTTGTTGTTGTTGTTGTTGT